>SJJU01024012.1:0-24523 GCA_012932125.1 Conopomorpha cramerella | reverse complement strand
TTGAATGAGCCGCCCTGTATTATTACTTGTGACCCTTATTAAGAATACAGAAACAGTAGACACTACAAAGTCTATTTCAGCAATTCAACGAAACGAAAAATAAAATTCGACCTCATCATAGTAAAAGCATCTGATCTAGTTTGTGATAGGGTGGTCGAATTTACTTTTTCGTTTCGGCGCATCTTGAAATATACTTAGTAGTCTATAGAACACTAGACTTCGGCATAAAACTGTATTTCCGGATTACCCTGTACATTAGATAATCTATCTGTGAAATGTGAAGTGAAACACAGAATAGTGCCTAGGTGCAGATTTTACATTGTATAGTATATGCAGATTATATGGTGTAGAGAAAAAGTCAGCGTACATACTGACACACCAGTCATGCCAAGTGGTTTGCCAATGGATTTGTTTTACACCCAATATACCTATATTATGGTACCTATTCACATTATATTGTGGTATGGTGGTATGTGAAATAATCACTTAGTTATATTCAATTCAACCTCTCCCATTATACATGTAACATTTACGTCACACAGCAGATAACACTGAACAAACAGTAGTTATTAAGTTTAGAATGTATATTGCTGTTAGAAATTGTAATATTTATACCTTGATTCTGTTTAACTTTTTCAATGTATTGTGGTCTACCATGATGTTCTTTGCATTGTTGTACCAAGCTTCTATTAATTTCAATATATTTAGGTACATGTATGCTTACATATATGTTGTTGACGAAATAAATTACATTTATAAACTATTGATTGCTTATGAATAAGGCATTTAGTTTGTAGAAGTTGTATCACATAGAATAAAAAAATGGTTATATTTATAAATTATTAAATTATAGATTTGATCAAACCCTTGTTGATCTCTGCCTTAAAAATTAAGTAATTAATAAACTGATTTTATGTAAATAAATACTGAATAAAGTATGCTATTATACGTTCGATAAATAAACGATAGGAATTTTTATTAAGAGATCCAAAGGTCCTACTAAAAACTAAAAAATAACTAGGCTCTATATAGTAATCACTAAAGTACACATCACTCCGTACCGGTTTTATAATTTTATCAAAATAGTGACCTGGCCTTAGGTTGACGAGGAAAGTGGTGTGGTGATTGGTATCTAGGCCTACTGAAGTATTTTTTAGCTTTTCGTAAATCATCAAAGTATATTAATAAGCATCTTTTATTTTCAATAAAACTGTTTATCTTAAAACCGCTTTTTATTTACGTAGAGTCTGTAGTTTGGTTGTAATTAGACTTGGTTATTAGAAGTGGTAGGTTAAAGGCCATACTAGGCGTGCACCAATGGGTACCTACTACCCAGTGGCGTGCACACTATACAGGCAAAAATATTATAGTATTTTGGCTACCCGACCTAATAATAGAGTTATCGCTAGATCATTTTTTGTTGTAGGTACTCACGATATAGACTAACAAAGTCCTCAGTTTTGTGGGTGAGTAGATAGGTACCTATATTTCGTAGACTAGTTTCCGATACATAGGTTTCAACCCTTGGGGATTACTGCCTACCTTGTCATAAAAGCCAGTGCACGCCACTGCTACTACCTGTTTTTTTACGAGGGTCATCCGGCCGCGCCGCTATGGTGACGGCGATGAGGGTACCTACTTCCTACCTGACAATTTCAAAGTTCTACGTAACGCTCATACGGCCGAAGGATATAATATAGGATATAATCAGTTTTTTCCTTCAGTAGTAGATAGATTACAAAAAACTTGGATAGAAATAGATCATTTTGTAGCCCAATTTTTAACTGGACATGGAAATTTCAAACAAAAACTTCACTCATTGATCATTATCACTCAATGACATTAGTTCCTTCGCCTTACTGCGAATGTTCTAATATTAACAATAACGTTGATCAAACAGCTCACCATATCCTCTGGGAATGTGAGCTTTGGACTGAAGAGCGTAATTTAATGTTAAATGGCCTGATAGACTTATCTGGGCCCGTATATTTTCCGGACCTTGTCAAAAACTTGAGGAACTACCGCGCTTTTAGATTTACTGAACAGTATTATTGGAAAAATAATAAATAGCTGATAGGGCCTTAGCAGTAGGTTAGAACGTCAGCCCCGCTAGGCTTTAGTCCTCCGCATTCACCCGTGGTGCTCTCCCGAAAGGAAATTTGTGCCTCGATTGTAATAATGCTGTCTCCCACTATTTAGGTTAGGGAAGTCAAAAAAAAATCATATGCATTGCAATGCAGCGCATATATGTATTTTTTTCTTCTTATTTCTATACCGTCTTTAGTTTAACAACTATGTGGGATCCAAGACAGAAGGCTAGGCCACCCCGGGATCTAGCCCAGTCGTCACTGATTGCATAGAAATTCTATCTTAGGGTACTAGGCTTATACTTTTTTTTGTGCTGATACCAGTTGTTTCCTTGTCATTTTTTATGTGTCTGTACCTGAGATATATTTCCGTGCTCACCTTCCCTCCGCGAACTGACTTTTGACAATTTGCGTGACCGTGTGAAAGTCAAGTAAGACTTTCCCATGAAACCAAATGCAACAGCAAAAAATGCTCCCAAATCCAAATCCCCTATAAATAAAAAAATGTCTTGAAACGACTAATATTCGTCTACTTTATTAATATTTCAACAATTAATAATAGAAACTGCTAGTTTTACATAACTGACTTATTATTATGAAGATAGTAGGAGCTAAATAATAATCATGTAACAATGTCGACTTGATACATTTATGAAATGTAAATAAAATACAAAACGTACATTTTTATGCTGTATGACACTATAACAAACGGTGCCGGCAAGCCAAAAGGGCATTAATAGCGTAAAAGCAGCAAGGAATGCTTTTTGCAAATTTTTAAATTGTAGACAGAACACGGAGTATTCATGTACAATGTGAAGTGACGTTACAAGGTAAAATATTTAAACGACACTTACATATGGTACGAATAATAGTAATGCGAGGATTAAACAATACATTGAATATCATGGAGCTAAAGATACCGAACAGTATTGTCAACCCTCACAACCGTGCAAAATACAAGACTACTAGACACTTAAAACAACTACTTTGAAAGAATCAATTTTAAAGTGGCAGTGTTGATCCTATCATCCTATGTGCAAACAAAGTAGGAAATTTAATTAAGAAGATACACTTTAAGAAACTTTTAGTGTATGCATACATAATGATCTTCATTATCTCTTCCAAGAGAGAAGCTTCTGGAGAGAATCTAATTGGCTAAAATTTCCTACTTTATACATGTGTAAAATTCTCTGTACATTATTTATCAAATGCTTTGAAAGAATAAAAACCATTATCAGGCGTCCTCAAAATACAGTTAAATTTAATTACTAATATTAATAGACCGCCTTTTATAGCCAATATTTCTGATAACTTCCATATCTTTGTCGTTTAATGTAATGTACCGCCTCTGATTGTTAAATTTTAGGTTCAAGAAAAGAATTTGTTTTTTATCACAGTTATTTTTTCTCTCTCTATTACTACTTGGAAGTTTGGTATTTTTAAAATTAAAAGTGTATGTTTGGTGTCACTTGTCCACCTCCGGTTTAGTGGAGGTTTCCTTTTTAGCTTTAGACTTAACAGTACGTGTAGAGGCGGATGGCAATTCAGTTATTTTGGTAGATTGTTCTAGGGTTGAGGGCAAATCCATTAGGTAAGGCATCATACTTCGTGACTTTTCTTCTTCAGACAGCCAGAGCATCTGTAAAGCAAAAAACAATTTTATTCGTGTACATCTTGTATTTTTAATTACTTCGCGACTCAACGCGTTACGGTATACGATTGTATATAGTTGTCGTGGTAGGTTGAATTAAGTTACCTTTTGCCGGTGGTCATTGACAGCGTCGTCGCAGATGTCGAGGCACATGTCCCGCGTGAGGCGGCCGTCGTCGGAGGCGTAGGCGGCGGCCTGCCACGCCACGCCCAGCTTGCTGAGCGCGCGGCCCGACATGCCGGCCGTGCGCGCCGCCAGCTCGCGGCACAGCTCGCCGTAGTCGAACTGCTCCACGCTCAGTCGCCTGCACATTGCATACAAACCATTTTACTACACTTATTGCGTATACATTCAATAAAAAAAAATTACACACTGAAATAACTTCGTTGAAATTTGTGCTCGTGAAAATATCGCTGTTGATATGTATAAAGTATTTTACTAAAGAAGCAACATATCTGAGCGATAAGGTCGCCATTTGCAATCTTACCATTGTTAGTTTTACGTTTTGTAATGTACAGTGTGCAATAAAGAGTATATTCATTCATTAATTCATAATATGTCCTATATTCCTGCTGAAGTTATTTAAATAGATAAGAATAAGAAAACAGTAACGTCATAGCTGAAACAAAATCTTAAATAAACGTAAATATTAAGTACCTTTTTCCTTCGGAGGCGGGCTGTAGGACGAATTTATCAAAGTACAGTCGGATGAGGCGCTCACGCTCTTCATCTCCGGGGAGACCAAATTCGATCATCTTGTCGAGACGATCATTAATGGCAGAGTCGAACTGCTGAGGCGTGTTCGACGCTAGCACCAACATGATGCGGCTGCTCTGGTCCGACGTACGATACAGGAAAGCGTTAAGTGCCGCGCGCAAGTCTTCACTGATACGTTCAGATGAACGTTTCCGCAAAAACGCGTCAGCTTCGTCGATGAATAATAGTACTCCTTATGTAAAAATACAATAACAGTATTAAAATCTTAGGTCAGTGTGAAAGTAAAAAGCTTGAACACTAGTTGTAAGTTCTATGTCGCGCATACGCACAACGTAAGAGTGGAGGAGGTGTGACAAAGGAACAAAGCAAAGTAAGTTTGTAACAGAAGTGCCTTACAGTATTTAAATAGATTTTTGCTTGTCATTAGCACATGTATGTAATAAAAATAAGTGTAAAAAGATCGATTCAGTACTTACCCTTCCTGCTTGTATTCGCCCAGTCGAACACTTTGTGAATAGATGCAACGGCGTCTTTACCCATGGGCGCTACATCTCCACCCGTCATAATAGCGTATTCCATTCCCGAGTGCTTCGCCAGTTTCTACATTACAAAATATAATAATTAGATATTATTTCAATATTAACTTACAGCAATTTTTTTTCATTGCCTCCTCTGATTGCTTACCTTAGAAAACAAAGTCTTTCCTGTACCGGGAGGGCCATACATGAGTAAATTTCTATAGAATCCTTTGTTGAGTCTGGTGTTTTTGGTCGCAATAGCTATGTCACGGAGCCGCTTCTCCAGCGTGGGTGCCAGGATAACACCAGTGAGCGCGTCAGAGGGCGCCTTGAAGCTCGCCACAGCCTTCGACACCGTCAGTATAGGGTGTTTCACAGCCTCCAACAAAGAGAATCTCGAAGTTTCGTTAACGAGATTGGGCTTTCCTGACAAAAACATAAATATGACATTAAATTATAGTCATCTTTAAACAGTGACATTAAAATAATGTGTTGTAAGTTACCTATTCTAGCTTCAATGAACCGGGCTGTGACAGAGGTGGCGCCTTTAGCAGCGTAGACACCGAGCGCCACCAGCGACAGACCACCGGCAGCCGCCAGCGTCTTATCCCAGTCTGTCACCAGAGCGTTTAATCCTGTCCCGATTACACTGCCCGCAGTTCTGAAATTATTTTGTTAAGTAACATCAAATTGGAAAAAAATGTTTTTATATTATGGTTAATTAATAGTGAACACTTTTTACACTTACTTGATACTTTCCAGAATTGTAGTTCTATTTTCTGCTGCTTTGAGACGGATCTGTTCGAGATTAATGTCTCTGTTCTCACGGTCAGCTTTCGCTCGAGCGCGAGCTTCCGCTTCGATAGCCTTCAGCTTATTTTTCTCGCGCAAGTCCATCTCATGCTCGATAGTCTGCCGGCGCAACGCCTCCTGTTTGGCCACACTCTCTTCTTGCCTAAACGGAGAAGAAGTGTAAGTATTTGCCTATGGTTCCCATTATACACTAATCCTGTTACCTTTAATTGGAAAAACTTACATTCATACATATGACATAAAACTGTGTGTAATATTTAAATTTAATTGGTCACAGGAATACTAGCTAAAGGTAACTTGGGACTAATTTTATTGTACTGGCGGTCATTGATTTCTCAGTGATATAGTAGCAAAAGGAAAGCAAAAGAAACAGTAATTATGAAATGAACTAACTTTCTGAGTATTTCTTCTTGTGATTTTTGCTGTTGCAGTAGCTGCTCTTCATATCGCTTCTTTGCAAGCTGATCTTGGTATTGGGCTCGTACTTGATGCTGCTTTGTTTCTTCCTAGAAAATAAATTAAATGTTGGAGGGCTGTTGTAACAATTACTACAAAATCTGGAGAATATGCTAAGAAATAAAATACAACCTGCATTGTCTTTCTTCTTTCTTCATAGTCAATTTTCTTCTGATCAACCTTTGCATGTTCAATAGCTGCTTCATATTCTTTAATTTTAGCCAACTGCTCTTGTTGTCGAGTTGATTCTTGTAACTTGCTAAGTTCCAAAGCATCCTTTGCATGTCCTGTAGGATAAAGTGGAGGCCATTAGCAAGCTAAATAGTGTATTTTATGTTCATTGGGTTTTTTTTTATTTGAGCAAATGGGGATTGTTCACATTTTTTAAGTGGTGTTTTTTACAGTATTTTCTGAAAATATAGACCATTTTAAGAAACTAATTTGAATATTTTTGTATAAACTTGTCTAATTACATTTTAATTAATTTTTAAAGCTTAGACCGGAAATACGTCATCATTGCGTTGAAAGAACACCGTCATCGTAGCCAGAAAAAAATAACATGATTGACACATCTATAAAATGACAGTGACTGTCAACCTATATAATATTACGTAAACAAGAACCGAATAAAATAGGTAGGTTTTCAAAATATTTGCAGTTTGTTTTGTTACTCCCTTCTGTAACAGCTGTCACACGACAAACTTCAATCAGACTTTGCACTTCAGTTACTTTTTTGCTTTGGAATACATTCCTATGGGCTGAGCTATGACGTCATAGTCTTCAAATAAAAGTTTAACTTAAAAGTTGAAAATAATTTCAATCCATGAAGATTTTGTAAATCTGATTCTTGATAATGGTTAATTAAGGCTATTCCTCGAAATGGTTTTCGAATTGGACATCTTGAGAAAATTATGAACAATCCCCATTCTGATACATTGATAGACCCATGAACAATTTTTAGAATGCATGTCACTGACAACAAAATGCCATACATTTAGTTGTGTTACATGACATTTGAATCCCCAGTATTGAATGTCCTATTACATCTTAGTTCTTTGTCATCAATTAGTGGACAGGTATGGGCTGATGATGATGATGATGATGAATGGGGCTGTGTTTTTATTTGTTCATGAATCAAAGTGGTCAACGCTTCAATTATGCAGTTATATGTAAAATATTATATATAATAAGCTCTGCAGCACTTATTATTCACGGCAAACAAAAAGGTATCATCTTTTGTCAAAACCTTGAATACATTGTCTGTTGCTCAAAAAACATTTACAAAGACTATAATTGATACCAAATTTGTACCTAGACATCACTCATAAATCAATTCTAAAATTAATTGAATCTTTGCAATATTGTACAAAACTATTCTACGCATGTCAATCAACCTATCAGAATTTGCTTCTTGGATGACACCAACTCTAGTTGTATTAGTTTCCAAAATTTGACACAAATCAGATCAAGTCACAATTTTTTTGCATAAAAAGTAATAAATACATCAATAAATAATTGTTGAGCTATACAGGCTCAAGTGGAACTTGATCTCAGTGGCAACATTCTAGTTGTGTCAAGTAAAGGGAACATTTTTGCAGTCATATTTAACACTTTTGTAGACATGCAAAGTGTCAGTTATCTTTGGGACACTTGACACTTTTGAGCAAAAGATGCCCAATAATATGCTTTCATAGAATCTGGTTATTGTCATAGAAAGTAGATTGTGAAACATTAAATTTTTTTCTAGTTCACAAGCTATGGTTCGACAAATATTGCTCTTAATACAGCTTAAACACAATGTTTATTGATGGAGCAATTAATGAGAAATTAATATACAAATTGAAGGTCTAAATCAAGAATAGATAAACACCATTGAACATTGCTGTGATGTTTATTGATTGATGTAAATAATTATTATTTAGCAAAAATATTAATAATTGATGTTATTCCAGACATAGTATTATGGTATCTATTCTGCTATATCAGTTATACAGAACTTTGCATAGTTTTAGAATTGGGCCTGGCCAAGGACAGTTTTATATAGAATTGGTACTAGAACTAGAGGACTTATTACCCTCTTAATAAAAGATATTTTCTCAAGAATTCTTTACTTTGTACAATTTTCACATACTAGACAGGACTAAATAGATGCCTAAGGTTTCTTTAAATTATTTGGCAATAATTTAGAAAGGACAGAAAATAAATGACTGGTGAATACTATCTGTAACATCATTGTGCAACAACCACTATATTTCGATGTTGGAATAACAATCGTCCTCTAATGGCTTATAGGTTATGCGGTCACATTATGCAATACATTGCATTACTTTAAAACTTAAGAAATATGAATAAAAGTACACTCTTTGATCACTTACTTGATTGCTCCAACTCTTTGGCAGCCTGAGCAGCTCGTTCCAGAGCGCTTGAATCGAATCTATACGCTTCCATAGCCTTTCTTTCGGCTTTGGTGAGGTTAGGAGGAGGTGCAGCTCCGCCACCACCGTCCGAAGATGCACTTCCGTCCATTGGAGGCTGTGGTGGCTTCGCACTATATCCAAATAACCACGACATTATGGTAAATTTGTGTTTTATTCACACCAGTACGAAATTTGTTCTAAAACACAAAATTCGATAGCCACACACCAGCTTCCAACCCGAATACAATAGCCGAGACTGACGTGATTTCAATATTTTCAATAGACGGGCTGACAGCTTTTTTTTTCTTAGTTTTGCACATGTCTTTTAGCGTATTTGCCATCCAGGAAGTTACTTTTTTGACAAAAGATAGTGAAGTTCGGATATTATGTAATACCTCAAAATAAAACCTTCCCACTCTTGAGTAGGTACCTACATACAGCTAGTGCGCCTAAAAAGATGTGTAATGGTTGCCCTATTTTGGTGACTGACTGCCACATTTTCTAAACCGGAAGTGTTACGCTTTAAGAGTCCTTGTCTCTACTTACCTACTTAGTTTTGAAATGTTTCGGCAGCATTCTTGGAACCATGGAAGTAATATACATTACGATTATTAATAAACAGTTGAACACGGGCAGCATCAACATGAATTATCGTTACAACATTATGTATAAGTATATCACATCATCATCATCAGCCCATACCTGTCCACTGCTGGACATAGGCCTCTCCAATTGCACGCCACTGTGATCTGTTTTCGGCTTCTCGCCATCCAGCTTCTGCCAGCCATCTTGCGTATATCATCAGTCCACCTTGCCTGAGGGCGTCCTACACTCCGTTTGCCGAGACGCGGTCTCCACTCGAGAACTCGTTTTCCCCAACGGTCATCGGTTCTACGGCAAATATGGCCGGCCCACTGCCACTTCAGCTTGCTAAAACGATGAGCTATGTCGATGACTTTGGTTCTCTGTCGGATCACTTCATTTCTGATTCGATCCTTCAGAGAAACGCCGAAGAGATATTGCTGTATTATGTCAAAGTGTATTGTAACTTTGTATTTCATAATCATCTTCAAATAATTGTGTATCACCGAATTCTTGAACGTTTTAGGGTGTCTGGCAGGGGATTGCCACGATAAAGAGAGAGTCTGGCAGCGAATGAGATGATAATTATGTTATTCCGAATAACATTTAAAAAAATTAGGCTTTATAAAATAACGAAAGAATGGCTGGTTTTTTATGCACCTGTCCCACCTATCTCCCAAAGCCACGTTGACTCGAATTTCAGATTTTGCCATCGTTTTTACATATGTCCAAAGCATACTTTAACAAACTTTCAGCTTTTATAAAATGACGAAGGTCTGGTTGTCACGGGCTCTTACTCTACAGGGTGGCGCATTCAAATCGGTCAGTGTGGGAAAGTCTGAAACTATAACACATGCGACGATTTGTTCTTAGGAACCATGTCACCGATTTTTATAAGAAGAAAAACGTATTGGAAAGAAAGAAAGTACCTATTGGAAGGTATGTTTTTTCTGCCAAACAAGGATAAATATTTTAAGTTCACATTATTCAGAAAAATAAGATAGACATAAGTAGGTACTAAATCTCCCAAAGTAAGATAAAGTTAAATAATAGGGGACGCCCCACAATATCAGTTGTACACAACAAAAACTAAAACTACGTCTGTTTCAGCTAGACATGCCATAATTTTTGATAATTTAATACATTTTAAAACGTTACTAGTGGACGCCCCGCGATTTCATTCGCGCAGTTTCAGTATTAATTTCTAATCAAAAATACTAAGTAGGTACCACCAAGTTGTAGAACTGTCTCCAAAATAAAAGTTTTTCTCATAGGTATATAAACTTCGACCCCCTTAGGAGTAGAATTTTGATAAATCCGAAAATGATCTAACATAAACATAATAAAAAGAACCCCAGTCCATAATTTCAGATTTCTAGGTTCAAGGGTTTGGGCTGGACGTTGAGTAAGTAGTTATGAATGAATTAGTAAGGATTTTGGGTTTTAAACTTATTACTATTATTTATGTATCTATAACTTATTACTAAACTAACTTATTAGTATTATATAGATATTATTTATGTATCCATAACAAGGATGTAGGTGCCTCAAAGATGTACCCTCATTATAGTGTACGTAATCACCCACGAATCACGATATAAGTATTACCACAATTTATTGTTTTATTATGAGAAATTAGGTACAAAATATACTTAAGTCATACATAGCCAATATTGAGGAAATTCCAATATTTGTCACGCTTCGCAGAAGGGTTGACGATCGCAGTTTTGTTGTGATTTAACTCACAGAGAGCGCTGCTGCCCGGGCTCTGGAGAGTTCCCTCGTTCACCTCTTACGACCCCCAAGACGGCAAGAGTTGGGCTGGGGTGGTGACTCATGTACCCTACTCGCGATCACCACGGCTTACAGTGCAGCTAACATGTGGCTCCGGCTGGCTGGATAGATCTTCAAAATAGGTCAAATTCAAGCAGGTCAATAGGCCACTGTATGTGACGGCTAAACATACTTACTTCATAGAATTTGTGACGATTCAAAGCTTATATAAGTAATCGATTGAAAAAGTGTCCAGTCAGCTTGAAAACCGCCTATTCGCTGGTCTCCCAATCTCGGCAACGGAAGTGATTTTGACAAGTGTTTGTATATCAACGGCCGTCACATTTATTTGTGACGGCCGGACACTTCTGAATCTGATTGATGGGGGAGCGTTTTTGAATAGGTACGGTTTCTTTATTAGGTTTTAGTGACGCAATTTGTGATGGTAATAACATTGAATTTATGGCGTCATATTTAAGGATTTAGGAGAAATCAGTCAAAATTTGGGGTCCAGCAAGCCTGAGCTTCAAGCTGGCTGGAGACATGTATCTCCGCTACCTGATGGCCTTCGGAATACGTTCCAATTTTTGTGACGGGGTCGGAAATGATAACCTGAATTTGTGACGGAGAAACTTTGAGCACTTTCGAAGATATTTAATTTTTAATTTCCCCCATAGAAACATTCATTAACACTAAGGTGACCATAATTTAATGTTAATAAATGATTTGATTTTCCCGCAGTAAACAGAGAAAGTATTGTTACGCCCCGGGGTCGAGAAACAACGGCTAGAATGCCGTAGAGGTACGTCGAACATTCGAGAGTTCTAAAGAACATTCCAGTATCCAAGGCGACGCATACAAACCACTACACAGTGCCTATATGCGTCAGAATGTAGTAGAAGGATCTCGAAAGATCGAGAAAAGTGTGGTATTTTTCGGAAGCCACAAGTACTTACCTCACCACAAGTAGGTATACACCTACTTACCTACTGTTGGGTGTAGGTATAAACACGCGAGCCGTCGAAGCGACTCACAAGTAGGTATAAATCTACTTACCTACTGTTGGAGTAGGTATAAACACGCGAGCTGGCCGACGCGACGGTTAGGTATTTCATTATTATTATTAGAAGTCGACTCGAGAAAGTACCTGAAGCTACTCGAATGTTCTGGATTGTGTACCGTGGTATATAAAGAGCGACGATCGAGTCGGCGGGACAGTTTCAACTAAACAGCGATACAGTGAACATCAAGAGAGAAAATTAAATAGAGTTAACAAGTGATTGTGTGATTGTAAAAGTGTTTATTAGCGGTTTTAGTTTAACGATTGTAATTAGTTTGTGTTATTACAGTGCCGGAATAAAGTGTAATTCTTGATTTTCGTAACAGTGTCATTTTTTCTATAGGTACCCACCCCCCACGTACGTAACAGTATTTAATGTGTTAATCATTCAAAATAAAAACTTTGGAAAGTATGATCGCCGAAAATCTGTCAGAAAAAGTCAAAGAAAATTCCCCATTGAATACCAGTGCGGCGGCTGCCTGAACCATCATCATCAGCCCATACTTGTCCACTGCTGGACATAGGCCTCTCCAATTGCACGCTACTGTGATCTGTTTTCGGCTTCTCGCGTCCAGCTTCTGCCAGCCATCTTGCGTATATCATCAGTCCACCTTGCCTGAGGGCGTCCTACACTTCGTTTGCCGAGACGCGGTCTCCACTCGAGAACTTGTTTGCCCCAACGGTTATCGGTTCTACGGCTAATATGACCGGCCCACTGCCACTTCAGCTTGCTAAAACGATGAGCTATGTCGATGACTTTGGTTCTCTGTCGGATCACTTCATTTCTGATTCGATCCTTCAGAGAAACGCCGAGCATAGCCCTTTCCATAGCACGCTGTGCGTTTTTGAGCTTGTGGGCCAGCCGTGCCGTCAGTGTCCACGTCTCAGCTCCGTATGTCATTACAGGTAGGACACACTGATTAAAGACAATGCTACGTGGAACATTACACGGGAATAACAAATTGCTCAAATAGGAGTCCTCTCCTATACTTCTCACTCTCAGTACATTATTTTTCACCAGCACATTATTGCTCTAATTCCACCACATTAACACAATAATTGTAACGAAAAAATAATTGATGATGAATAAAAAATGAGAAATAAAGAAGCCATTTGCATCTCATCGCTTCCCGAAAGTCGTGTCGAGAGGCAATCGAGGAAGAAAATTATAATGGAATATTGCACACGAAAAGTGGAACATTTTTCAATGGTCACTTGTGTTTTTCACTGATGAATCCAGGTTTGGATTTCATCCTGATTTGCGAAGAGTACGCGTTTGGAGAGAAGCACCCACAAGTTCATTCATATCAAGGTGGCATATTTAAGGCGGTAGATCGGATCTCGTTTGGACAAAAGCCCATAATATGAAAAAAAAAAAATAAAAGATAATGCCCGTCCACATACGGCGCTCATCGTTACAATTGGTTAGGTACAACAGCATGATACCCAAGCTTAATACTGGGTGCTCAGTTCCGATTTAAATCCAATTGAGTATGCCTAGGATATACTTCCTAAAACCAGCTTTCCTTGCTCCTTCATCATAAAGACTGAGGACAGTATTCCACAACAGGATATGGACACCCTTGTTTTGAGTATGCAGAACCGCTGCAGATGTGTCAGGAACTCAGATAGAGCTTATATAGAGATTTTTTTTTCAACAATTAAAAAAAATGTAAATGTTTATTTATGTACTGATGTTTTAAAAATAAAGTTAAGGTTTATTGGAATATATAGGTCTTAATAATTATAGTTACTAACAATTTAAGTTCGATTGAAATATCCCTAGACCATATTGATGTGTGTTTTACCCGAACTAATATCAAATATGTGGATAGGTACAACACTCGAGAAATTTGAACGAAACACTTTTTGTTCGACATCTACACCAATGTTCCGAAAATTGGTTTTAATATGAAAACAGACATTTTATAATGCCGATTTTGTGTGATAATACGTATAGGAAAGCAATTTTGTATGCAGCGATGATGACGTCAAAAATAGAAATAGGCCTTTAATAAGAGCTGGCATTTTCACAATACTCACATTGATGCAATTTGACAAAAACAACAGTTTTTTTATGCGTGTCACTAAGCAATAAGTTTCGTTGACACACCTTGTTTGTCACGGACTAACATAAGTAAAAAACACTGTATTTGTATTCAATGAAATGTGTTAAGGTGCCAGCTCTTATTAACCAATTTGTAGTATGCCTATGGCACTCGATTTATGTAGGTAAGCTTTATTTTTATGTTGTCATTTCATAAACACAATACAAATACAAAAGTAGTCGAACAGCTCCGATGTAGATATAATGTTTTCACACGAATGTTGCAGGTAGAATATTTGATAACTAGAAGTAGTATATTATTAAATAAATCCATGTTTAAAAAAATGAAATGAACAAATATAGGGATTTAAAATTAAGGACGATTTATTTTTTTTTACAACTGTTAATTAAAAAAATGAACATAGAAGGATAAACATGTTAACAGATGAGGTAGATACTTAAACTAAATAACAATGAACAATGAGGCGACGCGACAGAAGGCAGTAAAAATATTTCATCAACTTAGTGACGTAGTTAAGCATACCGTACCGAAATACGATAGGTAGATACATTTACCTAATAGAAAAAAACACTCATAAATGAGGCCATCAGCGCTAAGTTGCCTAACCCTAGACCGACCAGTATGGAGATATAGGGGTTTTTAGACACTTATGTGTGTAGATATTTTATGGAAGCAAATTTTTCCAGGTGTATTTTTTTTTGTAATTAACATTATGGATTCTTTAACATCAATGATTTTATTTCAACATGTCTTTAGTAAATTTCCGTACTTAAGTCGGAATATGGAAAACTGTGGATTAGGACACTTTAGCGCTGACGGCCTCATGCCTACCTACTAGCAACCCGGGCATATGTTTCATAACATTCGAACACTTTCTGAAACACAACATACAAGTGGGACTAAGATAAGATCGACCTATTGCGTTGCGGTGCCGTCGCACCGACTCCCTATCGGTAATTTCATAGAAATACATTTGAATGACAAATGTAAATGGGACATACTTTCCATGTCACCAGTTTGGAAAAACCAAACTATTGTATTAGAGAAGCCACTTTTATGTAGGGCGATGATAACACCTCCTATTAAGAGCTGCACTTAAAAATCATAGGAGGTGTTACATCAATCACTGGTCATCACACACATTTCAAAAATAGAAATTACAAAACATTTCAATGGTCATTTTAATGATACAAGTATTTCTTATACCTATGTAAATATTAAAATTCATACAGCTTACAGGTTAACTAAACATGTTAGGTTAATCTTTAAGAATTAAGCCATCCTTTAAGATTAACAAACCTTATAACATAATAAGGTACCTACGATATTAAAAAAACCACTCAATGGTTACAATATAACATTCTAAAATATTAAAGCTTATTAGATAGCTGCCTGAACTGATTGTTAATAGCAGCCCATTTTTTACTACGCACGTGCGTAAGTATATCAATAAATAGGCAAGTTTTTATAACTGAACGTACCTATCAAGTAAATTGATTGGCTGATATATATAATTTCCTGGCCTGGTTTCTAGCATATAGTGTCATTCTCGTCATCATGTAGTCTATCTTTTAATTCGACAGATCCCATTCACAGGAATTTGTACTCTGCTGCTATTTTGTTTGTATATATTTTACGACATGAAGATCTTTAACTTTTTGTATTCAATTGTCATATTGTCGTATAGCTTTCTCAAATTCATCCTTCGAATTAAAAAACTGCGTATAGGTACAGTCGGCCAAGAAAGTGGTCTATTTTTTTATGACATTTCCTTCATTCATTAAAATACGAAAAGGTTGGATATATTGTGACTGTATATATTGTTAATACTTGGTGGTTGATCGGTTTCTTGGCCGTCGGTACGCGCAGTCTGGTCCGGGCGAAACATATAACTCTCGATGATGTTGTCCACTTCAACCAACTTTCTAAAGGCACCGCATACAATAATTGCACTATAGGCGCACTTCCAAGCCCTAAACACACCACAACCACTTCAAACCAATACAAAAATGGGCCAGGTGACCACATATTTAAGGTAAACTTACATTCTACAGGAGACAATAATTTGTATTGTATAAATAACAGCCACAATCAACGTTAAAAAGATAGGTACTTATTTAAATATATGGAAGATATTATGGCAGTTACAATATTGGCACTTCATTTATTGCATTGAGGGTACCAAATACAATTATTGCTATGGATGCTGACATCATGACATAGGCACTACTCAGATTAATAAATATTACGTGATCATTCAGCTCATCCTGATTATTTCCGTACACTAGGTTTATTATAGAAAAAAAAATTGCCTTCACACATTATCCCTTAACAATTTTCTTCTGATAAATGCAAATCACCGCGGTGTGAAATCGCGTTGTACCTACATAATATAATACAATTTTGCCTCATTTCACTATTGGCAGCAAAGTCAATATAATTTTCACAAATAAGTATTACTGCTATTTTATTAAGCAATATAAAATGCACAATGGGTGATGATGGATTGCATATTATTATGACATTGTTTTCCTATCTCCCTAATTTATATGTTTCTCTATAAGGAAGCACCATATCCATCAAACAAGGACAATTTCATTCACAATATAAAAATACAGTCCAGTAAATAACTTTTCTGTTGTGCATAACATATTTTTTTTTTACATTTAGGTATATACCTATAAAATATTTTATTGAATATGATATGATGGGAGAAAACCCTTTGATATTTTGTATGTACAAAACACCTACTTGGTATTTGCAAGAGATTTAGGTACATGGATCAACAAACTTACATCTTAATATAAATAGATAATTGTTCTAGCTATCTGCCTGGACGGTACACTGGCACTGTTGTGTAAGGACACAAATTAGTGACACTTTAGTATATTAAGTCAACTACTTCATGAGATTCTGGTTTGTATATTACTGGATTAACTTCTCAATTTGAGATTTAGGTAATTTGTGTTATAATACAATTTGTGAAGATGGCTATGGCTGATTCATCGTCTGAAACGACCTAGGTAAGCATCACAGTTGGGACACTTGTGATGGACATCCATACAACCATCCATACAACAAGGAATAAGGCAGCATCCACAGAAAAATCTGAAAGAACAAACAAAGATTACTATTAAGTACAGTTACAAGATTAATTTAGGCCTTCATACTGAATGCAATACTATTTAAATTATTTTCTATATTGATGGTATAAAACTAACAGTATTGGTAGTATTGAAAACAATTCAATACTGAAATTTACACTATTGACAGTATCAATGCTATTGATTGTTCATAGGGGTTGGCAGCCATCAAAAGTAATGATAGCATTGCTGTTAAATGATACTACTAAGTGGGTACATAATTTCGACATTCAACAATTGATAGCAACCTAGTTTGTGTCTATATTGGCTTCATCCTTAAAAACACCCTCAAAACTCACACACACTTCTGCTTTTTGTTCAAAGATAAATGTTTGCCAGTCCTGACTGCTTCATTATAAAGGTTTAAAATATTTTTAAAGGTTACATGATATATAATTATAATAGAATGCTATTTATAACAGTGTTAATCAAATCAATACAGAGTTGTAGCATTGCAATATGGACTATATTGCAATGCTACAACTCTGTATTGATTTGAATGATTTTGGTGGACTGTTGAAACTAAGGCGTCTACTACTGATTGGAAAGACCATCTACTAGTGTGTAAAACTTCTTTCTAGAAGGTTAATATGAGACACAAACTATTCATCTTTCTTCTCCTACAAACATTGTTGTAGCACAAATATTTGCACATATGCGCTACATATGTTCCACTGTAGTAAAAATGGAAAAAAAAATTCTTCCAGTGACCTTACTTATTTTAACCATTTTACTACTTGTACATAAAAAAAATCTTACCCAAGTATAAAAATAATGGCTCCAGAAATATATGCAATAATTCCAGGCTTTTTGTGTGTGACAGTATCAATCTCAGCATGGCAACTTGGGCAGATCATGTGTGTGGGCTGCGACCCCACAGGCACAACTGTTGTAACTATTGCTGGCCCTGATGCTGAAATCAAAGAATATTTGGGATTATTTAAACCTTAATATTTGGGTTGTTAGGAAAACCACATTTAATTTACCAATTCCCACTGTATTCCCAGTGTATTCTATGTATGGATAAAAAAATATAGGCCATACTTACAGGGAGCATATTGTGGAGTGTATGGGCTACAGGGTCCAACACCACCAACAGCTTGCGAATAACTAGGCGGCGCAGCTGGCGGTGGCTGCAATGTATTTCCATTGTTCCAAGCGTAAGGTGGTGGATGTCCACTTTTCTCCATTATCAACAGGTTACAAACTCCGCGTGACCTAAAAAACCAACGCAACGTGAAATTTTGGCCTGTATTCGTTCAGCGGTGCTACGTATGATGCAACACAATCTGGAAGTTATTTTTAGAAATGATTCAAGCTGTCTGTAACTTCATTGCCATTCTACCAATTCTAGACTAGCCACAAGGTGAGGTGCAAGTGGCCAATTTATACATTTTACGTAGCTTAATCTAGACTTTTGACGATACCCGTAATTTCCTTGAACCCTACACACACAAAGTTTTAAAAATTAGATGGAAAATATCAACATTTTACCAATTTAACACAACTTATGCCTACCTAGCCAACTCTTTAGGTGGTCCCTGTCCCCCCGCGTCGACCAAACAAAACAACTGTACGAAGGAGTGAACGATCAAAAAGAACGGCGAATGATACTATATTCATGCCCACATCATGCCGCATTCAGAACCTGTTGAATGTCACAAGAAAATTGAGTGTTCTCGAAAAAATCTCGATCTTGCATCTCATCACGGAACTAATAATTTCGTTGACCGCGCTCAGAGCAGAAACGTCCGGTACCACTGATCTGCATAAGCTATTCACACTGATCTCTTGATTCTAGCGTTATTTACGTACTGTGGTTTTGGCTGAGTTCGCAAGAGTCTGATCATAGCATCACTAAATCTCGTTCAATTCCACTCACACTTCATCACTTCACTCGATTTATTCATTCCCATTTTTTTGGGCTGTTTGAATGTGCGAGTGATGTCATTGTTTTCGTTATGATTTTTCATAATTTTCATTAATTTGTGGCTTCTGCAAAGAAATTAGAAGATCTGTAAAAAGCACCAAACACACAGAAAGTACACACCTAGTTCTAGAAGTGATCTATACTTGGTAAAAATGTCTTCACCACGCCCGAAGTCTCCTCGTACGCCTAACAATCCAAAAAAGGAAGAGAAAGAGGAATCATTCTGGGATAAAATTGGAACAATTGGTCGTAAGAAACGCATAAAGGAAGGTTTGTAAAGATATTCGAAACTGCTTTGCCTATTTCAGGTTGTTTACGCAGATACGTGGGCGTGTTTCTCAACATCATCCCACTAAGTTGTTTCCTGTTTCAATGACCTACATTAGACGATCTTTGAGGCTAGTTGAACACCTGCATCTTTAACCAGCCCAGTTTTCAAATAGATATTATTATGTAGGCTATAAGTTTCAGGTTGGCACCTATTTAGGTAGGACCCTACATGATAAACTATAAATTTTATATTTACTCAAACAAGAACTTGAACTTATTTCACAGATATTACTAGAGGCGTATTGAAGTTTTATTTTTGCATTTTACTTTTAGTTCAAGAGATACAAGCTGAAGGGAAGTATGCCATTGATTCTCCTGGTAGCCCTGCTGCACCTGAAATACCTCCTGAGGATTACAGTTTACGTGAGTATGGCTGATAAATTTAATATATCTGTCACATATTCAGTGTACAGGAATGTAAGGGATGTCAGAATAGAAACAACATACACACTTAACTTTTGTCTTGTAGCTTTTATGTATTTTTCACTTGACCTTTACCATTCGTGGATGTAAAATAAAAAATTGTACCTGTAATTTTAACCACCATTCATTAATTAAGACTGTCACTATAAAAGAAGCTTAGACTTCTAATGAAATGTAATTATTATTACTTATGGGGTATATACCAGTGGCGTGCACACCATATAGGCAAAAAGACACTGCCTACCTTAGTATTTTGGCTACCCGACCTATCAATAGAGTTATTGCTAGAGATCTTTTTTTGTTACACTCATGACATAGGCTAACGAAGTCCTATGTTTAGTGGGTGAGTGTGAGTAGATAGGTTTTTTTAGGATTTTGTAAAGACAAGTTACCTATACATAGGTGTCAATCCTTGGAGATTACTGCCTACCTTGTCGTAAAAGCCAGTGCACGCCACTGGTACAACAAAGGACAATGTTAAGTGTGTTTAGAAATGTTAAAAGTTTTAAGCAATCCTGCCTCAAATCTCTCAACAGTCATTCTGAAAAAGTTGAGCATACATCTGATGGGAAGATCACAATATGTCAGGCTCATGCAGGTTTTAAGTTCATCATTAAGAGTTGTTGAAATATATTAAAATCATTATATTTTGAACAGATGATAATGAAGAAAGAGCCATAATAGAACCCAAATCATTGGATGACCCAAGGGTTAAGGATTTGATACAAGTCTTAATTGACTGGATAAATGATGAGCTAGCTATGCAAAGAATCATTGTTATGGACATCAGTGAAGATTTGTATGATGGGCAAGTATTACAAAAGTTGATTGAGAAGCTTACACAGACTAAACTTGATGTTCCCGAAGTTACACAATCAGAAGAAGGTCAGAGGCAAAAACTTGCTGTGGTTCTGAGAGCTGTTAATAGGGTATGTCATGTATATTGTTTTTATAATATAACAACAATGACACAATTGGATTCTTTGTCCTGATTAAAACTTAATCTTTGCAGGCTTTATTTGGTACCACAAAACCAGCGCAAAAGTGGAGTGTGGATTCAGTGCATTCAAAAAACATTGTATCTATACTTCACTTACTTGTAGCTCTTGCTCGCCACTTTAGAGCGCCAGTACGTTTGCCAGAAAATGTAAGTGTTAGTGTGGTTGTGGTAAAGAAAGATGTCTCCAATCAACTTACACACAGGTAAAAAAACATTTATAGTAAATTAATTGAAATGTCTTTGTAAATTAATCAAATTAAACTGTTTCACTCTAAAACTTGTAAATAAAAGAAATGGCATTAGATATACTATTAGGACTAGATATACTACTACATGTATAATATATAATATAAAAAATAATCGCACTGTGAGCTGGTAAGTGCATAACTCCACACATATATTTTTTTGCCTCGGGAGGTGACATTTTGTATGGTTAGAATTTTTTTTTTTGTTTATTTCCTCGCTTTCCCGTTCATTGGTGCCGTATTAATGAGCCCAACAATATTTCTAAGATCATTGCACATGGTCCATTTACACTCTATATGAGTTTTATCTCTAGTTGTATTTCTATAATTTTACTTAATTTACAAACTAAATAATCTTGTTTGTTTTAAGGTCCTATCTGGAAGATATTACAAAAACCTATGATGACCTTGGCATGAAAGGTGAAAGAGATGCATTTGATGCTCTGTTTGATCATGCACCTGATAAATTACAAGTGGTCAAGAAGGTATGTTATTTTCCCCAATATCTTTAATATCAATGTGATACAATGAATATAAAATACAATATTACACAGAATTGTTTAAAAAGCTCTGACAATCTTCAATATTGAGTTATAATGTCTGTGCGCATTTCATTAAAAAATAATCTTCAATATTATCTTTTTTACATTTATAATTTGTATTATTTTCTGAACTACCAGTGTTACTACCAGTACTATGCTTAATGTGACTTGTAAAGATTTAGAATTTTTGTCAGTTGAACACATTATTTGCGAACTTTTACTGTTGAAATGGGAAGCAGCTTATCATACAGGTGAATACTTATTTATTTAATTATTTTTTTCCAGTCTCTTGTGACATTTGTTAACAAACATCTCAGAAAGCTGAATCTGGAAATAATGGACTTGGACAGTCAGTTTCATGATGGTGTATATCTCTGCCTTCTAATGGGCTTGTTGGAAGGTTTCTTTGTACCCCTTTACGAGTTCCACTTGACACCACAAGACTTTGATCAGAAAGTCCACAATGTTGCGTTTGCTTTCGAATTGATGCAAGACGTGGGGCTAGCACGGCCTTTGGCAAGACCCGAAGGTATTTATAATTGATTCGTTTATCTATACTATACTTTTAATTATGTACGAGTGTTCAGCAACTATGACAGTGTGGGCCACGCAGCTTGCAGTATACGATAATAGATATCGATACAACTCTATGCTACTCTTTCCTAAAGTGGGCGATTTATGTCGAAAGAGCAGAAATAAAACAATCACACACAAAAATTAAAAAGGTTAAAACTTGCTACAAAAAAACGTTGGGTCCTTCTGCTGTAGGCTACAGGGAGCTTTCGGTTAAGATGATTTCATAGATTAACAATTGATAGTTCGGCTACGCTAATGTGTAACAAAGAGTCTATTTCCCAACCTTATGCAAAGGCGTGTGAACCCTAATAACTGACGATGGACTTACTATGTCGATTTAAATTGATGGTGAGAAAGTTGAACAAGTGGATGAGTTTGTATATTTGGGATCTCTATTTACAAGTGATGGAAAGTTTGACAAAGATATTGAAAGAAGAGTGAGTGCGGGTAATACGGTTAACGGTACCCTTCGCGGTGTTATGGAGAGCCAATTCATCTCGAAAAAGGCAAGATTGGCTGTCCATAATGCTGTACTGGCACCTACCTTAATGTACGGGAGTGAAAGTTGGGTATGGCAGAAGAAGCATAAAAGTCAATGCCGTAGAAATGCGGTCATTGCGGAGCATGAAAGGCGTGACATTGAATGACAGGATAAGGAATAGTGTAATAAGAGAAAGTTGCGCTTTGACTTCTGTATGTAGTGACTAAGATTGAAAAGGGCATGCTTCGGTGGTTTGGGCATATGGAGAGAATGGATGAAAGTCGATTAACGAAAGAGATTTATATGGGTGATGTAATGGGCCGGGTGAGTAGAGGTCTCCCCAGAAGGACATACATTGACCAGATTGGTGATGTCCTGGCGGAAGGTGGCGTGAAAAGTACTCGAAACCGGAGGTCATGTATGAAAAGATGTATGAATGTAGATGAAGCGAAAGGGGTATGTCAGGACCGTGGCAAATGGAGATCTGTAGTCTCTGCCTACCCCTCTGGAAGACAGACGTGAAATGTATGCATGTAAATTGCAAAATGAAAGCTTTGCTCAGCAAGTGCCCTGGTTTATCTTGCTTAGGGTTTGAAATGCGTGATATCTACTTATCTATAATAAATCATGCCTACTCTCTTAAACTTGCGTCCATAATCCCAAATGGGTTACACACCATCTTTTAAGGCATGATGCCTTCTATCCCCCTAGCAAACCGCACCAAGAAAGAAATTAAAATACATATTATAACGTGTAACAATTCTTTGAAATTTCTTTTTAGCCAAGTCGCAAAAAGCGTGACCTTACAGACAATCACAGCGCATATGTTTTTTTCGCGTCTCTCTTGACGCGCGTACTATGCCTTTTGGGTTCAGAGCAAAAACAGCTATAGTCTATTTTTTAATTCGACGGACCAATTTGACAGATTCCATTCACACGATTTTGTACTCTGCTGAAATCAAGTTAAAGTATATTTTACGAGATGAAGATGTTTTAAGTGTTTGTATTATATTTTAATTTACATAGGAATAAAGGTAAAACTATCATATTGTACGCATAGGAAATGTCAAATCGGTCCGCCGAACTCGACTTGCAATCCAAAACTGACGTTTAGACTAAAACGAAACAACAATAGGAAAAACGTAAGGTACATTATTGTCTATCCCTTATTGCGTAGCTGGGTAAATGTGGATCCATACTGTAACTTTGATAGTAAAAGACAAAGTGACAGTTTGGATCCAGAAGTACATCATTTTCCACAGTTCGGTGGAAACACAGACAGACTGGAGGTGCTTCGTGGCTTGCAAGTCTGTTTGTATTTAGCCTGAGCTTTTGGACGATTTTCAGCCTGCTAGTTGACGTACCTATAGAGCGACAAAATTGAGGCCGTCGGCGCTAAAGGGGCCTATCCCTAGACCAATCGGTATGGATATAGGAGTTTTTAGAATAATGACTTATGTGTGTTGGATTGTATATTTTATGGAAGCTTATTATAAACGTTTATTTTTTGTACTTAAAATGATGGATTCTTTAACATGAATGATTTTATTTTAACTTGTTTTTAGTAAAGGACCCCGAAAGAAAAAAAAAATACACTTCACGCCTTTAATCCCAAAGAGGGGTAGGCAGAGGCACTTGCTAAAGCAAGTACCCACGGTTCACCAAGCGTATTTAACCCAACGTGACGGGGTGAGCCCATCGCCGTTATAG
>SJJU01024010.1:0-14578 GCA_012932125.1 Conopomorpha cramerella | reverse complement strand
TACCTACTTTGCACGGGCTACGGCACGGAACGGCATCGACAGTAAATGTGTGTTGTTCATATCATACACGGACGGATCCATTCATTAGAATCGATCGATATTGACTTTAGAATAAATATTTCGCTTGTATTGTAAGTAAAGTAAACTGTAGTGCTCGTTTAGTGGTTAACGTCATGTGCAAATGTGCTATGTAGAAGTGATAACATTGTAATTAGAAGACAAGGAAGAAAATACAAAAGTGCAGTTGTGGAGCCATTTAGACATGTGTGGAAGTCACGTAGCCTTCCTTGTGAAATGTTTATGTTTGGTGAAATAGGTTTTTGAAAGTTAACTGATTCGTACAATCTCCCTAAACATGGATACAAAGGATATTCTAAAAAATGCGATGCAGAAAAGTGTGGAGTTTACTTTCACCCCACCACCAGAGGCACCTGTATTTGAACCTACCCCCGAAGAGTTCGCTGATCCTTTGGGATATATTGCTAAGATCCGCCCCGTTGCTGAAAAAACAGGAATTTGCAAAATAAAACCTCCAGCTCGTTGGCAGCCCCCTTTTTCATTGGATGTTGATAAGTTAAAGTTTGTTCCACGAATACAAAAAGTTAACGAATTAGAAGCCATTACGAGACTAAAACTTTTGTTTCTCGAAAAAATTCTCAAGTTTTGGGAGCTGCAGGGCAGTCTCCTAAAGATACCTATGATCGAAAATAAAACATTAGATTTGTACTGTCTGAAGTTTTGGGTTGATGAAGAGGGAGGATTTGAGAATTGTAATACCCCGAAAAAATGGCGTAAGATCGCGAATGCCATGGGATATACTCAGAACGCACATGCAATGAATTTCCTGAAGAGTAATTATGAGAAGATCCTTTTACCATATGAAATATTTGAGAAAAGCAAAGCAGATATCCTTAAAACTGTTAAAAAGACTGAACCAAAGTCAGAAACAAATGATGGTGAGAAAAGTGATATAATCAAAGAGGTTCCCATGGATGATATTCTTGGAACAACAAAAATTGAAACTCAGATCAAAGATGAGAAACCTCACACTAGTATAAAGAAAGCAAAGACTGGGTCAGATATTAAAACTGATGATGACATGTCTCCAACCAAGTTTGAAAATGAAGAAGAGACCAAAAGAAATAGGGAGCTAAGGAAGTTAGTTTGTTATGGTCCCGGGCCTAAGATGCCTGGACTCAATGATGAAGAGTTTGATATTACAAAATCAAGAAAAAGACCTCGATATGATTTGGATCCATTGGCTGTTTACACATGTGCAATATGTCAGAAGGACCACAGAGATGACTTGTTATTGATTTGCAATGGTTGTTCAGATACGTATCACACATTTTGCTTAAAACCACCTCTGAATTCTGTGCCTGATGGGGATTGGAGGTGCCCTTGTTGTATAGCTGAGGAAGTTCATAAACCTGCTGAAGCATTTGGATTTGCTCAAGCAGAACGTGAATACACACTTCAACAGTTTGGGGAGATGGCAGATAAGTTCAAATCTGATTACTTTGGAATGTCTGGCCATCTGGTTCCATTGAATGTAGCTGAAAAAGAATTTTGGAGGATTATTTCTTCAGTCGAAGAAAATGTTACTGTTGAGTATGGAGCAGATTTGCATTCAATGGACCATGGATCTGGTTTTCCAACAAAGTCCTCTTTGAACCTATATCCTGGGGATCAAGAATATGTAGATTCAGGTTGGAACCTTAATAACCTGCCTGTACTTGAAGGATCAGTTTTGAGGTTTATAAATGCTGATATTTCTGGTATGACTGTCCCTTGGATGTATGTGGGTATGTGTTTCTCAGCGTTCTGCTGGCACAACGAAGACCATTGGAGTTATTCTATTAATTATTTGCACTGGGGTGAAGCTAAAACATGGTATGGTGTACCTGGCAGTGGAGCAGAGTTGTTGGAGAATGCTATGAAGGCTGCTGCTCCAGAATTGTTCAAAACACAACCAGATCTGCTTCATCAACTAGTGACAATTATGAACCCCAACATTTTGATGCAAGCAGGAGTCCCAATCTACAGAATTGATCAAAATGCTGGAGAATTTGTAGTAACATTCCCGAGAGCATACCACACAGGTTTTAACCAGGGTTACAACTTTGCCGAAGCTGTTAATTTTGCTCCACCAGATTGGCTGAAAATAGGCAGAGAATGCATAAACCATTACAAGAATTTGAAAAGATTTTGCGTCTTTTCACATGATGAGCTTATTTGTAAAATGGCTCTTGAAGGTGACAGATTAGATTTAGAGACTGCATTGGAGACTCAGAAAGAATTGGTACGTGCTGCAGAAGATGAAGGCCACTGGCGAGCTTTGCTTGCCAAGAAGGGGTTGAAAAATGGAAAGAGAACTGCTTTTGAGTTATTAGGCGATGATGAGCGGTTATGTGAAATGTGTAAGACAACATGTTTCTTATCATCTGTGGCATGTTCAGTGTGTAAAAATATGGCTTGTTTGCGTCATACCGAGGAAGTGTGCGAATGTACCTGGGATAACAAAACACTGTTTTACAGATATGATATGGATGAATTACACATTATGCTTCAAACTATTGATTTTAGGGTTAATAGTTTTGATAAATGGATGACTGAGACAAAAAATATATTGCTACCAACAGCTCCAGATATAGGTAGGGCTCAGAAGCTCAAAGCGTTAGTTGGCGAAGCAGATGAATTAAAAATACCAAAGTGTACGCTTTTAACACACTTGAAAGAAGAGTATATGAAAGCTACAGAGAATACAGAGCCCATTGTTATTGAATTAGATGATGATTGAATTTCATACAATATTTCTTCTCTACATGATGTAGTACAAAATTGGACGTTGACTAATATAATTAATACTTTGTGTATGTATGTATTGCAGCTAATTTAAGATTTCCCTTGTAGTAATATATTGTATGTTTGTACCAACCTTAGACTGTTTAAACATAGTACTTCATTGAATTGTTTAAGTCAGTGCTTACATACCAGATAAATAATGTTAAATGGGGCTATTTGAAAAACAAGGTGACTATAAGGAATGCTTCTAATTTGAAATTTTAATTCAATATAAATTCATCTGATCATTTTTTAATGAAACGCACACAGACATTATAACTCAATATCGTTCACCGGGTATGTAGGCCTGAATATAATCAAAGACAAGCTCGAGCTTACCTTTGTTATTTTACGCATGCGACTGCGTCAAAACGTCAAGTAACAATATTGAGTTATAATGTCTGTGCGCATTTCATTAAAAAATTATCTATTTTAAGTTTTATTATTAAATTACAAATTAAAGAATTAACTCAAATCTCAACAATTGAGATGTCCAAGTGTATAAATAAGGATTCCACAGATAAACCCTGTTTTTTTCTAATAGTCCATATTACCATTACCAAAAAAAGCCAGTGCTTGGGGTATTTCATTTCGAAATTACTAGGGTTGGTTTAGTAATAGCTTGTTGTGTTCTGTCACCTAATGTGAATATTTTATTTTAACTTTTGACATTGTCCATCCTTATGAAAATAATTCAGTATTAAGTTAGTAGTTATAAGATACAGATTAAATTGCTATTAGGACCTAGGTCAATGTTGTATTGCAATGTCTTCAATAAACTAGATTATGTCTGTATGTATGTATCACAGAGTAAGTGAATATGTGGAAATTTCTATAACTGAAACCATAATGTGGCTTTAATGTACCTTTCACTAATTATTTTAATAAGATTCTTGTGTTATGAGACCTACTAAGCATAATTTACTCCAATTAATGATTATTTTGAATTACTATTATTGAGAGGAATCTACTTAAACTAGTGACATTTCTTAAACTGTGTTGTCATAATATTTTACAAATTTCTCTAGCTATATTTAGAAATATACATATAAGAAATATGATGTATATATGATTTATAGATTGAATACAATGATGACACATGATGAACATTAACCCAGTGCTTTATAAATAATTTCTTAAAAAATAATTAATTTTATCCCCTGTGACATTTCTAACTTCATAAATATGATTTATACAATTCTTTGAAATTATTGACATTCGCTGGTAGGCATTGAAAATATGATTTAAGTAGGTTACTTAGTTACCTACCTAATTTAATTTATTTGTTTAATTATAATAATATACTGTTGAATGTACAGGCAGAATGAAAATGTATCTATCCAATTAAAATCATTTTAGTACCTAGGTCTGTCATCACACTTTGCTATTAGATAATAATATTATTACGTATTATGTTAGTATGTTTATATTTTCCCACCGCAAATTAACTAGTGTTATTTATACTGACTTAGGTAAAGATAAATAATTAGGAAGATAGAAAAAACAGAGACACTATTGCCTGTGGCTGGCAGGAAACTTTCCTTTTGTAGTTCTAAAGTACACTAAGTATGCAAAAACAATGAATAGTACAATTCACGCCGTTTATATTGTACGTGAGTACGGTCGAAAAGTGGTCTATCAGTATTAGGTCCGTCACTTCCAGAATCACTATAAAAATATTACAGTTTCATTACAAGTAAAAAATATACCTTAATGTCTAATGACATTCTTGAGTTCAGTTGCAACATTAATGTGGTAGACCAGGTTTTTTGCCGACTATACCGACAGAGTCCTCATCTAGCTCTCAGCGACGCGAGATGATAGACATGCGCTTCGACCAAATCGCTGAAGGTAATACCTTATACATGTCGACGCAAATTGCTGCACTATTGCAAAATTGTCTTTAAAGGAAATTGTTCTTCCAGTTACAGGGGTAAACAAATGTTTTTAGGGGCCCATATTTGATGTCATTATTATAAATGTAAAAGGTATATTACCAATGGGTCTGAAATATCGTAATGATCTCTATTTGTTGTCGAAATTCTCTTGTCAGTGATGCACAACATTGTATTAAGTAAATAACTTTCATTCTTTAGAATTAAGACAGTTAGCAAAGATAGTATTTTTGTTGGCTTATGATCGCTAATTTGTCGTCCTTTATTCAATAATGTTCAATTTCTTTGAAAAGGTACTGTGGATCAAAGGATTTTCTTAGCATTCCATGAGTAAAATGACTAGATAATTACCTATGCAATTCACATTATGATGCTAGTTTTCTGTGTTTTATTTCAGACAATATTGTTTTTTAATCTTAAGCTTTATAGGTAAATGTTGAGTTAATTAATTGAATCAATACTTTACCAGAACTGAGTGAATGTTTTCTAGGCTTCCTAAATAATTATTCTAATTTATTAAATTTATGTTGATTAGTGTAGGTAGGCACATAATATGAATAATTTCAATTGATTGAATAACTTGTTTACTGCCAAATAAGTATACAGATAACAACATAATATTAGTACTTATTACTTTATAAGGAGCTTTACTTGCCCTCTGTGTTGTTTGAAATTGACATTAATTCAGCTACTACACCTATTTTTTATTACAAATAATTAAACACTGTTGATGCTGACTGTACCTTCCTTCAGGACTTTTCTTTTTTTTCACTGTGATGTATGTCCGCAATTTTGTGAACATTGTAAATTAGTTAAGTAGAAATGTATGTAAAATGAGTGTTGAATTTGTGCTCATAAATTATTTTATGATTAAGAGTGTCTAGAAATTAAATCCCTAAAATATAATAGTGTTTCTTTTTATCTAAAATATTTTAGTCAGTCAAGGTCTTCTGGGGAACAATATAATGGTTTTATCTCTCATAAAAATAACAGGTAGACCCGGGCGCCGAATAGGGTTACGGCTGCTCCCGGCCTGTCGTAAGTGTGGGACAATCGGGTATGGGCTTCAATCACCTGTAAAACTTCTATGGAGACAGGTGGCGTTCCATGCTACCGTCTTGTACCGAAGAGCGCAAAATGAGGGTGACTAGCTTAATCCCCTGCGTTTCCACCGGACGCAGTACGAGGGTGGCACCGGTGCGTTCTTGGGAGATACCAGAGTCAACCGACACTAACTCCGATGGCCATCGGAGAGGGGTTTTTTGTATGTTTAAGTCCGACGTAACCCAGTCACCTCCCTGGGTATCCATAACGGATACGTGTGATTGCGAATATAATACATGTGTCACCACCCCAGCCCAACCTCAATAGTCCGTTGAAACATATAAACATTAATGTTCAACTTTTTTTAAACACATATTTATTAAGTTTGGTAAAAAAATTATGCCTTCAACATAATTTAAATTTTAATCGAATAAAGGTTAGTTAGTATATTCCCACTTGCTTAACACATACTTTAATCGTATGTAACCTATCTATGCTTTCACAGAAATTACACGGAGGTTTCAGGTTATCGTGTGATAACAGTATACTTATGACAGGACATGAACACTATAGGCCATAATAGGTATACCTAAACATTGAACCAATTATTTCACACATATTCATTGCACCTATAAGATACATTTATATAGAACTAGCTGATTCAGCAAGCATTGTTTTGCTAATATTACATTATTTACAATAACATACAATGTTCGTGTCGTGCCCTTTCATTTGATACCCCACTTGGACAAATTTACTCAAGTAACATTTTTCATCCCCACTTTCAACCCCCATAACTTTTGAGTGGGTGAACCGATTTCCACCAAACATAGCTAAGAAACTCGCCCGTAAAACACCTGTAATACAAAAAAAAACTAAATTGAAGTCTGACGAGGTGGATTTTAGGACGCGCGTTTTCCCACTATCCACCCTGGGGTGGATTTTCTAGGGATATTCGGAATAAGCCGGGGCGGTGTAGCGATTTGGATGATTTTTATTTAAAACATGGTACAATCAAAATTTGATACTTTGTTCAAAAGTTATGAGGGCTGAAAGTGGGGAAAAAAGTCGACTTTATACAAATATGTTCAAGTGGGGTATCAAATGAAAGGGCACGACACGAACATTTAAAATAGGGGGTTTTTTAAATTTTGAAATTTATTGTCTAATGACATTAATGTACTTGTTAATGTCTTAGCCCACGACATTCTGAATATCTATTCTATTTCAAGACCTTAACGAATAAATAAACAACATGAGTACGTAGTTTGTGCAATATTTTATTTCACATTATTTAATAACTTCTATATAATAAAAAAAAATGATAAGTAAACGTAAAATAAGTATTTGGTGGAAGCACATTTCGTTAGTTAAACAGCTACTCAAGTAGGCACCTACTTTATTTCTTCTGTTTGAACTAAAATAAAGCTGTTTTCAGAGGAAGTTATATTTTGATCATAGTTATAAAACATTTTCAAACCTTATTAATTACCTACAATAATATTGCGAAGTAAATTAATAATTGAGACATTAATGTTCTTCGCAATATTGAGCGCATGATTTCAATAAAAAAATGAGTAAAAACTTAAAACTACACTTCAAATAAATACAGTTGCACGTTTCCCATCACTTCTATGGTGATATTATTATTATTAGCCTAAGGCTTCTCTATAAAAAAACTTCAAGAAATGTATATATTTTTAGGTAAGTATGTAACCACTTAATACTTAGATAAACTATAGTAATGTTTCACAATCGTTTACAACTCCACACACAAGCACCATTCAATAAGTACACTTCATCACAACCATTTTGTTTATGTGCCGATACCAATGGGGAAGAAAACTTCTGAACTAATGGCGCTAGTATAGCTTGACCCAAAACAACATGATTGGTTAATCGATTGTCACTAAAAGTTAAATTGACAGCTTGCCTCAATTTCATTGGTTCATATGGGTCAATACAACATGATTGGTTAATAAATTATCACTATAAGTTAATTTTTATTAAATTTTTTATTAAGATGATAGCTTGCCTTAATTTCATTGGTTCATATGTGTCAAGCGAACGAGGCGCCATCTACATCCGGCTTCGCGTTTTCTTCCCTATTGAGGCATATAAAAGCAAACCTGGCAATGTCCACTTTGGTTTAAATTTCAAAGAAGTGAAACATATATTCTACATAGCGTGCAATTATAAAAAAAACACATTTGGCGTGATCGGTAATTATTTTTTTAAAGAAACGCGCTGATATTATATTAATAGTTTAAACGGGGCAAATAACTAAGGTAAGCTGTCTTGGTTAATTTCGCGCTGGATTTAACCTATTAATATAGTGATCGGTAATTTTTGCACTCTAGACATTTTCTTGGCAGATAATATAGCTCAAAATTAAGAGAATTGCATTCACACATTTTAGAACGTACCCTATTGTTTTTATAACATTATATTTTGTATGTGTGTGTCTTGACAGCTATCGTTAAATATTAAAAAGAAATATTGGAATAAAGTGGAGATTGGCGAGTTTGCTTTTATATACCTGAATTATTGTAGGTGCCGTCAAGTAAACATAAATATCCTTACCCTCGTATTCATATAAAGTTAGAACAGCTCTTAGTAAGTGAACTGTTAGTAAAGGTCTCATAACCTGGTCAAATGTACGCCAAAAACGAACAAACCAATCAAAGTTAGCCGTGTGCTGACGGCGAATAGAATACATGTGTCACCACCCAGTGGCGTGCACTGGCTTTTACGACAAGGTAGGCAATAATGCCCAAGGATTGACACCTATGTACAGATAACTTGTCTTTACGCAACACTGGTACCTACCTATCTACTCATCCACAAAACACAGGACCTGCGTTAGCCTATGTCGTGAATACAACAAAAAATGATCTAGCAATAACTCTATTAATAGGTCGGGAAGACAAAATACTAAGGTAGGCAGTGTCTTTTTGCCTATATGGTGTGCACGCCACTGTCACCACCGCAGCCCAACTTTTCCCGGCTTGGGGGTCATAAGAGCCGACGGACTGAGCTCTCCAGAGGACGAGCAGCAGCGCTCTCTGTGAGTTAAACCACAGCACCACTGCGATCGCCAACCCGCCTGCCAAGGGTGGCGACTATTAGCATTCCCCCTCCAAGTGATCATGGAAATCTTTGGGGGAGGCCCAAGTCCAGCAGTGGACGTCATGTGGCTGATATTGATGATGAATCTAATATTACAAGTTTAAAACGGGTAAAATTAACCAAAGATAAGCTTATCAATTCAGCTCACCTCCGTTGTTTGCCCGACGTTTCGACACAGTTACATGTGTCGTGGTCGCGAGCTGACTGGAGCGAGAGTCGAGAGTCAGTGCGCGTCTCCTTAACGTCAGGCAGGATGGTGGTCAAACGCTTGATCATAGTGAAAAAAAAAATCTACGTTGATATACGTCAACATTAAAACGCTGACGTATATCCTTTAAGTTAAAAAAAGTTAAATTCCGTTAAGGTAAACCTTTTTATGAATACTATAGTTAGTCAACGTTTTAACTTTTTATGAATACGACGGTTTATATTTTACTACAGATACAGTATAAAAGGGTATCAAGGGTATTTCAGACTCACCTGAATAGGCTAACCTAGTTTCATTTGATCCGTGTTCCGTTACTTTTCAACATCCCTATTGGTTTAACTACTGTGACAATAGAACTTAGAAAAACGTGAACAAATTATACATTTCATGATTTTAACAGTACAACAGTGAAAGCCTCATAAAATATGGAAATTATAAACGTAGTGCTATCTACAGTTTGGCGAAAGAAAGTTTTTTAATTCTGAAGTGGCAACACTCATTGGAGAAACTTCAAATACTGACAGATTTTTATAACAATTGTTTCCATATATATATTCTTTTTGCCAAGCTGTAGATGTTTCACAAATCAACGTAGTGTAAATAACAAAGCGATATTAATAATACTGGATAATCTTACATTATGTAATATGTTAAAAAAAAAAAAAATGCAGTTAACACTTTCAGGGACAGGAAACATGGTTAATTGTTATAACTGCTGCTCTGAAATTGCCCGGAAAAGTGTTATGCTATAAAAATACCTTATAATTAAGTGATATTTAAGTACATTTCAGATTATTCAGTACAAAAAACTATGAGGTGTTAACTACCCAATTTAAACACGTCAAGAATAAATTATAAAAAGTTATAAAAGCAGTCTTTAGTGTATTTAGCACCTACGTTAGATCTTAAATTATATACCTGAGATTCGCGTTTATTTTTATGAATAACACAGCAAAAAAAAATCTCTGTAAAATCGTATAGAATAAAGAAAATGCGAAATATTACTACTATTACTTATAAAATAGAAAAATATTGGTCAAAGATTCCTTGATACGTATTCTTGATACGTAATCATATTAAAAATATTTGAGGAATAAGTCGGAAATAATATCTGTCATCTATTTTTAAGTTTGTTCTTAAATACTACGTGTAAAAGGACCCCGAGAAATGGTCTTAGAAACGTTGCTTTACTCCGTAAAAACATCTCCCGAGGAAAAAAAAAGACTATTTTGTATGAAGATGAAAAACATTTTTCGCATTTCTCCGCATTGTCGCCATAGTAAAAGTTGTTCAAATTGACGAGCCCAACAACGTTTTTAAGATCACTGCTTTTACACTTGGTGTAAAGGAGCCTAGAAAATGTGAGTGTAAAATAAGTATTTTCGCGCTACCGCGATGTCAAAAGAGTATTTTTGTTATGTTACGTCGAGTTTCATATTTGGTTTAAAAGTACATTTACTGTAAAGTCGTACCATTTACTTAAACATTTATCGATACAATTAGCCTGTCTCTTTCTGCGCAATAAATCACTCTAATAAGTAAATTGAAGTATGGTTTGGATAATTTCTTTAAAGGATGCGGTCACTTTAAAACTCGGTCACGATGCCTTACGGAAATACCTTTGACGGCCGGATAATTAATTATGTTTCCACTATTTTGATTTTAGTTACAAATACCATAGACTACAAAATCCCTCGTCTGATGTGTTTGATTTGTAACATACTAGCTTACCCGGCAAACGTTGTTTTGCCAATATACAGCGGCGAAAGTTGTTTTAAATATACATTATAGTTGTCCAATAGCTCGCTAATATACTAGCTATTAGCCAGCTTGTATTAAACAGTGTTTCCCTGCTATTGTACGCATGTATCATACGTATAAAATCACTCTATCTACGGTTTGCTTTAAACTTTTGACCGCCGGAAGATTAATATGTTTTCAACCATTTTTAATTCTGCTCGGATAGTCATAAAGTTCAATATCACTTGTCGAGTGTGTTTGATTTATAAGACATTGGCGGTGAAAAGGTTAAACCGTAAAAATCCGTTACGTAGTTTCAAAAATCTAAGCATACATAGGGACAGACAGCTGGACGGTACTTTTGTGTTATACTATGTATTAAGATATTGACAGTTAAAAGGTTAATAATGTGCCCAGTTTAGAATGGTCCTAAAGACAATGTTGAAATAAAGTGACTTACTACGCACAAAGTAGAAGTAGTACGTGAAAAAACTATTGTAAATGGATTCGAGTCCTTTTTTTAATTCGAGAGACGAACTATGCGTACAATATCGCACAGTTTGAACAAAAGTGACACAAAACAAAATGTGTCAATTTGTGAAATTGAACCTTAACATAAAAGATAACCCTAACCTTAACATAAATAGCGTCTGTGGTCCAGTTGGTCGGATACTTGACTTGTAACCGGGAGGTCGCGGGTTCGAGTCCGGCTACTGGAATTGATCCAATGGGACTCTTTTTCAGAGCGTACGCAACGCATGGTGAAGGACAACATCGTGGTGAAACCCGCACACCACAAGGTGTGTGAACCCTATAACGGCGATGGGCTCACCACCTATCACGTTGGGTTAAATACGCTTCGTGAACTGTGGGCATTTACTTAGCTAGTGCCTCTGCCTACCCATTACTGCTTTGGGATTAAAAGGCGTGAAGTGTGTACATAAAAGATACAAAACTTAAATTACAAAATCGGCACGTTTTGTATTGGGTACTTTTTGTTCTAACCATGCGATATGATACTTTATTGCTATGTTATTTAAACTGAAATTTGAATACCAACAGTTAAAGATGTTGGCATCACGTGAAATATCCTATAAATTTAATGCAACAGAACGCACATTTGTATGTAATAAAAATACACTTCACGCCTTTTAATCCCAGATCGGGGTAGGCAGAGGCACTTGCTAAACAAGTGCCCACATTAGTATGTACGGTCGGCCAAGAAAATGGTCTATCAGTTTCGATGACACTTCCTGTGTCACTAAAACATCAATAAGGTAGAGTTGGTATATTGTGACAAGTGAACAATGAACCTTCATTTTTAATGACATTCATATGAGTTTCAACCTTACGGTGGTAGAGCAGATTCTTGGCCCACTGTACATACTGTCTATTAAATCTCTCGAATTAAAAAAATGATCTTATTGGGTCGTCGAAGAGAAGAACAGTCAAGTGGGAGAAACGTCAGGTTCGGCGTGTCGTGGTCACGTGTGGTGGTCACGTGTCGCGGTGTCACGTGGACGGCACGTGGTCGCGCAGCTCGCGGCCGCGCGTCTCGACGGGCAGGGCGAGGCAGGCGACGGAAGACACCACCGCTGCGGCCGCGTACACACTTGATGCCACCACTACTGAGTTCTTTAGGAGGACCTGAACATATTAGGTGGTATTAGTGAGTATACTTGTCACCGAACATTTACACTGGACAAATAAGCACAAGAAGACATGATTGACACAAAATGCAAATTAGAATGTACAGACTATCAATTTAACTCATGAACGCCCAGGTGAATACTTATCTATCTACTGAGTTCTTCAGGAGGACCTGAGAATTTTAGGTGGTATTAGTGAGTATACTTGTCACCGAACATTTACACTGGACAAATAAGCACAAGAAGACATGATTGACACTATAAATTTATTGCAACAAAATGCAAATTAGTATGTACAGACTATCATTTTAATCTTTCGAATTGAAAAATTAAGTTAAAACGGTTATGCCGTATTCCCGACTGAATCATTGGACCCATGTTAACCCATAATCAAACTTGCCACTTAACCAACACATACTTTGAACCTTATTGAATGTCTTCACTGAAATTATGACATAAATAAATAAATAAACATAAGGTATGTAACACTACAGGACACATATCTATTTAAACATTAAACAATAATTTCATATTACATGTAAAAGCTAGATTTTATGATAAACATCACCCGGGTTTATGTATGGAGTCGGTAATTAGTATAACAAACGTCAATAGAGTCCAAAATCCATCAGAAAAAACACCGAAACCTTGTCTGATCAAGGGTTAAACATGTTTTCTTGTGCATGATAGGATAGGCTGCGTCGTAAAAGCAAAATGGGGATTGTTCACGGTTCATACATACAACATACATGATCCTCATGGGGTGTAAATAATTATTATAGACCCAATATTGTTCACCGGGTATATAGGCGCGAATATAATCAAAAACAAGTTCGAGCTTATCTTTGTTATTTTACTCGACGTTTCGACGACCTATACACCCGGTGAACAATATTGAGTTATAATGTCTGTGCGCGTTTCATTAAAAAATGATCTATCTATTATAGAAATGAATTATGGACAAAAATTGCAACTTAATGTGAGTGATGTCAGGTGGAAGGATCGATTGAGGAGATGTTAGTTGTTTTGGAGTACAAGTTATTGATCCACATGTCCGGGCGTTGAACACGGCCATAATATTTTATGGGGTGGACATAGATTACCAGATTCTTTTAATCAAGCCAGAGACAGTGGCTTATGAACGATTCGTGTACAGGCTAAAAGCACGTCGCACTTTTGCCTTGCTCGGGGTGTGTGCAAGAACGTATTGTATTGTATTTTTATGAAAACCTACCACAGCCCACCAAGAGAGAGGTGTCAATACATAGAATGCGTTGCAATTTGTTGAGTTGAACTAAGCGTGATCTAACAGCCAAGCAGAGTGCGTATTTGTTCTATGTCGAGTCTTTTCTTTAAAGCTCGGCCTAGGTTTGCTTATAGACATTTTTTGAGCGATGTTTTTAACCCAGACAAGGTTAGGTGTGTTTCTGATGGATTTTGGACTCTATCGACGTTTGTTAGTCTAATTACCGACCGATGTTTCTCATACATCTTTTAAGTACAATTTGAAATTATTGTTTAATGTTTAAATAGGTATGTGTGTGTCTTGTAGTGTTACATACCTTATGTGATAATTCTCTGATAACTTCTCTGAAATCTTCAGATAATTCCAGTGAAGACATTCAATAAGGTTGAAAGTATGTGTCGGTCAAGTGGCTATATACTAGCTGTAGACGACACAAACAGCTAAACGGAATAAACACACAAGATGATCGATTTTTCTGCAGCGATGTGGGAGGCCGTGCACAGCGATCGGAAATTTTCACAACAACTCAAAATGACAGCGAAAAAACAAAAGTGCATCACATAAAGAAGAAATTATTTGAACCATGGCACAGCCCCCTTTCAGCCCAGTCATTTATTAAATAGAAATAAACTTAATTCTATAGCTAACACTAGCTTTTTTTGATTAATGGTTAATATGTCAAGTTAGAGAGCGTCTGTGGTCCAGTTGGTCGGATCCTTGACTTGCAACCGGGACGTCCCGGGTTCGAGTCCAGCTACTGGACGTGTACCAATGGGACTCTTTTTCAGAGCCCATGTACGCAACGCAACGCTCGTACGGTGAA
>SJJU01024008.1:0-18848 GCA_012932125.1 Conopomorpha cramerella | reverse complement strand
ACAACAGATCTCCATTTGTCACGGTCCTGACATACCCCTTTCGCTTCATCTACATTCATACATCTTTTCATACATGACCTTCGGTTTCGAGTACTTTTCACGGCCAGAGAAATATATATATAATATATATATATATACATTGATGTATCTATAAAATTAGTCCATCTAAGCCTCAATTGGGTACAATAAAAAAATACCAACTCACATTTGAACGGTTTTTTACCTCAACCTGCAGGGATTATTTAACATTAAAAATAATTAAAATGTGTTTTTATCTACTAGGTACTACAATAACCACACAAATGGTAAGGGTGTCGTTTTACACAGGGTTTTGTAAAGAGTACGTACAGTTTCCGACAGACTTCCTATTTTGATGTTCTTATGCTGTAGACTAACGTACTTACAAATATTACCTAATGTAATTCACTACAGACAGTAAGAGTACAAATTTTATTCATAAAGTCCTTCCAATTATCCGTAAGAAGGGGCAGTAACAATGAATACCAACGTCGAGGTTTCATCTCAGGTCAATTACCGTTTTTCACTAAAACAAGAGTTCCGTCTTACCTGAAACAAAAAAAAAAGAATTGATAATTAGCGTCTGGAATTTTTACCTTGTTTTGGACAATTCGTTTGCGTAATTGTCTCGGGGAATGGCAGTGACCCCGCCATGTCGAGTGAGAACAGACTAAGGCTGTTAATTTCCCAATGTTATTGGAAAAAATAATAATAAAATGCTGCCTTCTTGTAGTCTGAGTCCTGAGGCTAGTTTGAAAACTCGAAATACATAACGTTACTAGCAGCTACTAGTGTTGTTCGTATCGATAGAAAAATTACGGAACATCTTATCGTATTTAAAATAACACGTCAAAAATGTCTAACCTAACCAAATTACTAAGACAATGGCAGTGAAAAGGTTAATAACGTCGAGGGACTACACAGAAGACTATTCCCCCCCTCGAACCACGTCACTAAAATACAAAATAAAGAAATAAGATTTAAAATAATTGGTTACAATACAACGATACAATAACGGCGATGGGCTCACCCCCTGTCACGTTGGGTTAAATACGCTTGGTGAACCGTGGGTACTTGCTTTAGCAAGTGCCTCTGCCTACCCCTCTTTGGGATTAAAGGCGTGAAGTGTATTTATTATTTTTTTTTTGTTACAATACAATGAATAGGAATAGGAATTCCGGAGGCGTTCGACAAACGGCGTGTTAGACAGTTTAACAAAACGTATTAATAAGATAGTTGTTAGCCCTAACACAGCGTAAGTACGGAACCTGCGATCCCCAGAGGTTCCACATTAATAACACAAATATGGCAGTGGGCCGGACCTTTTGCGTAGCTCCGTTATCGTGTTGAACCGCTAAATCGGCCAAATTTATGTACAAATATGGATAAAGTGACCTCAACATTATGTATCCTATTATGACCCTTCACGCCTTTCTAAGTCCATATAATTAGGAAGCCAATTTACAATGGCAACGTGAGCTAGTTGAGCCAGGCTGTCAGTACTCTTACCAATGATGCTCATAAACTTTGTAAACCATCCGGCAGCTGGCCGGCGAGTGTGGACACACCTTTATGCCGAGGGCAAACACGCCTGTGCGACTGTCGACGTTATTGTTCTGGAGTTACGGGTTGTATTGTGTGAATGATGTTTAGATTGATACTGCATGGTACAAGCCGAAATGGAAACCCGAATGGGGATGAAAAATAAGCCACCACGCGTTGTGTCAATATTTTTTTTTGTACAACGTGCATGTATTATATTTTTTCCGTTTTCTATCTGCAATGATGAATGAAATGAATAATTAATACGTATACATCACATCAAATGCGTCACGCCCATTCCGTTCAATATAAAGCGGTGTCTACACCCTAAAATTACATAATAATGTCACCTAACATGATAAGTGGAAAGCTCATTAACTCCGCTCAAAATAAAAAAGATTGCTTGAAATAGCTCTCCTTATTAAAACACCAATAGGTAACCCAAGATACGAAATAACTGTTAGTAAGTACACGAAATAGTAGAGTTAAATTTTAAATAATAATAACGCATCCTACACTACAATGCTAGCATATATATTATAAAGTACTTGTATTAACATCTCACTGAAACGCTGACTTTCAAACAGCACAAATTCATAAAGTTACACCTTGTTATGAGGTGCCTACTCAAATCGGCCGCGTTACATCTACGCGGTCCGCACCAGAGCAGTCAAACAAGGCCCCTAGTGTAACATTCAACTTGCAACTTTAACTACATCCCTCAACCTTTACAGGTGTAAAATCTACTAAGTACTAACTTAATACCACTTTAGATTTAAGTGAGGATTTGTAGATCAAATTACATTGTTGTGTACTCCGAATATTGTTGTTGGTGAAATGTAATAAGTTCATTGTATGATGGTTTTTGTTTGAAGGAGTGAGGGAGATATAAAGGTTTAATACAAAATAGCGATGGTGAGAGGGAGAAAGGTAAGTTTCATACGAAACTAGTGGACGCCCCGCGATTTCTTTCGCGCAATCTTAGTATTAATTTCTATTTAAAAATATACTACCACCAAGTTGTAACTTTTTTCGCATATACACTTTTACCCCTCTTTTGACCGAAAAGCGTATGTGGTCCAGTCGGTCGGATACTTGACTTGTAACCGAGAGGTCGCAGGTTCGAGTCCGGCTACTGGAAGTTTACCAATGGGGCTCTTTTTCAGAGCCTATGTACGCAACGCAACGCTTGTACGGTGAAAGACAACATCGTGATGAAACCCGCACACCACAAGGTGTGTGCACCCTATAACGGCGATGGACTCACCCCCTGTCACGTTGGGTTATATACGCTTGGTGAACCGTGGGCCTTTGCTGTAGCAAGTACCTCTACCTACTCCTCTTAAGTGTATTTTTTTAGGGAATGATTTTTGAAAATGCCTTTCTTATCTCACGTATGCGTCATAAAAAGAATCCCTGTGCAATATTTCAGCTTTCTAGGGTCAAGGTTTTGGGCTGGGCGTTGATGTGTCAGTGATGAATGAATCAGTCAGGCAGAACTTTGAGTTACATATCCGACTAGTGGACGCCCCGCGATTTCATTCGCGTAGTTTAGTACCTGCATCCTATATTTCAAGCGTCTAACTTGAGCTCTTTATCATACAAAAGTTTTATCCCGATAACTCCCGTTCCCATGGGAATATTACAATAGCCTGTTGCACCTAAGCTTTAAGTATACTAAGGTACCTGCATCCCAAATTTCAAGCGTCTACCTTGAGCGGTTTAGATTTTTCATACAAACGTTTTATCCCGTTAATTCCCGTTCCCGTGGTAATTTCGGGAATTACTTCCTTAGTGCACCCCTATGGTACCTAAGCTACGTCCGTTCCAAATTTCAAGTCCCTACGTTTAGGCGTTTGGGCTGTGCGTTGATATGTCAGTCAGTCATTCAGTCAGCTTTTCCTTTTATATATTTAGATATTTACCTGTAAAATAAAATAAATAAGACAATATGAAACCTATTCTTAAACCAATTTTCATCTAGTACAAGGGGGCGTGATTTGGAGGGAGATCTATGTAGTGGACGTCAGTGACAAAATTAAAATAATTTTATCTTGTAAGTGAGAACGTCATCATCATCATCAGCCCGTATTTGTCCACTGCTGGACATAGGCCTCTCCAATTGCACGCCACTGTGATCTGTAAGTGTAAACGTTACACTTTAATCAGCGGACAATATGACTTTTTACAATATATTATTCTGTTTGTATCACCTCTGTCCTATAAGAGAATTAGTACCTACATATAGTGTTGCCTCTCGATAGTTCACTATCGATAGTGTCAATATTACCTATTGTAAGCGTAAATTCTATCGTCACAAAGTAATAATATCGATAGTATCGAAGCTCTATATCAAATGAACTGTCTTTAGTAGCGGTAGTATCAATATTAGAGAAGACTTGAGAGTTGAACGACATAGTTTGGCAACACTAACAACATATTATTACTTAGATTGACGCTTGCTATGTGTGTAATACCTAATACTTGCAATGTAACAGTACACTAACGTCAAAATTAATTCGTTCTCCGCGAGAAACAGAAAGGTTCAAGGCGAAACAAACTTCCCGACGCTAGTTTCAGGAATCCTAAAAAGATAAATAAATATTTTAAGAGTGAACTGAACACAAGTTCCCGCCGGAACAACTTAATACAGGAACCGCCATGAAATATGTAGCAAGCGATACTTAAAAACTAACTTCTTTAGTAAAACTCGAAATTGTTTTAAACTAGACATTAATCTTCGAGTCGGCGAAAACATCGGCACCGACCGATCCCGCCGGTAGAGGGCGCTCACTACACAACTTTCCATGTAATCTTACTTATAAAAATAAACTTTTACATTAACTGATTCCGAATAAGAAGCGAGCATGTCAGGTAGGCTCCGCGACTCTTAATGCACATGAAGCAGATATGGAAACTTTTACGAAACTCGACCGTATGTCGCGAATATATAAAGTTTTATTTACCTCCACCTTGGAGTGGTTCGAGTGAGAAAAGGCAAAAGTTTCTTGAGTCAATCAGGCTTAAAATATATAGAAACAAATAAATACGCGCTTAGCAGTTTTGACTTCATAAAGTCGTGTAGAGTTTGGGTAAATATTTATAGGAGAGATTAGGAAGTAATGTGAAAGTTGTAAGATGGGATTGCTTTCAGGTTGGGGCACTGCGTAATAAGTCAAACTTCTCGAAACTACCGAGGGATTTCTCCTATGCATGTGTATTATAATTATATTTGTTTCTAGTTTTGATACCTAGTTTTGTTTTAACTGTTAAAGTATCATGCAGTAGCAAACACCGTAGAATCCAAAGCAACCAGTTAAATTTCAATCCGGTCGCACCTACTTAGGTCGATTTTATAAGGTAATATAATCATGTACGAACGTCTTGCTCGAATCCCGACCTAGTTTATGTTCATAAATGCCAAGTCCCACAAACATGCCAAGGCCTAGAACAGCGTCATTAAAACGGCCAACTTCATACCTAAGTCCACAATATTGCGTTAATGGGAGGCGGGCACGTTTCATAATTATTCAATTATAAAGTTAATCAGTTTCTAACCTCTCATTTCCTGCGGATAATAAACGTTTCATGAATTACCCCCACGTTAAGGAACGACAGTAAATTAATCCATTACATTCGAGATGGCAAACTTCCCAAATTAATTATAAGATTACAACAGGTGAGGTAAGGAAAACCTGAAAAGATTCACCTTGTTTATCTTGCCCCGGATATCTCGATGTAGTACGCTCGATAGAACCTTCTTTCTACCTTCGATTTTTGTAGAATAACACTACGTAGGCCGTACGTGACAGTCGTTACGCTGCTAGGTAGCACATCCCGGGAAGAAGTCACTACAACGCAAAGTCTCCGGTATAAAAAGAGGTCAGTGATAGCTTGTTTTGAGATATTCGTTCAATCGCGATTGTACCTCGCCGAGCGAAGTGTAATTAAGGTGCAAAGATACCCGAAGCTGAAGGCAAGAGTCCTCGAGGGCTCTCCAGCGGCTCGCCGCACACTCAGCGCGTGGAGAGTTGCGTAAGCCCCGGGATACTCTCCACCATCTTTGAAAAGATTCAAAGAAACCTAAATTGGGCTAAAATTGAGTCCCTTCCCGGACCTCCTCATCGATATTTGCCTTCCGCGCCATTCACCGAGCAGCCTATAATTTACAACAGCAGCGAGACCTTCCCCAACAACGTCCAATTACATCGCGCCCCTAAATAAACTAACAGCCGAAACAGACAGAAACATCGAACCCAATCTTATTGCGCTGCGAACTTATACTCCACATAATATTAATTTCTCCGGAGACGTCTCGCAAAGTGAACGTTGTCAGATGCCCGGTCGCATGTTTATTGAGAAATTGCCTAATCTGGAAGTGCTACAGAACAAAACCACATCGGAAATGTTGAACTAAAGTATTTTCGTATCTCCAAGGATGTGGAGTTGTACCCTTGTCTGCGCCAACCGATCACACCCTTAAGGCTTGTGAATGAGTGTCCAGGCTGATTAGGTCCCCCGCGCCCCGCGCTCCTTGCACCCCGCCACCCCGCCGCCGGCTTCGAGCCCACTTCGCGCTAAACCCGAGGCGCAACTTCCACAAACACAAGTCATTTTATTAAATATAAGAAAACTTTCTCTTCAACAATGTGTTTTGGGATCGAGTGGATATTATTTGATTAGTTTTTATCCCGATCCCCGCGGGATACCGCCCAACTTAGTTCGCCGGGGCTGAATATGTTATGTGTTAGTCAAACCTGAGGCCGAAGTAACTAAGACGCCGCGGGAGCGATTCTTCGAATGTTTTAATGAATCGCTGCGGACTTTAATAAGTAATAAATATTTATGTGTGTGTTAATGTTGCGAGTGAGAAATAAATTTCAATTTGTTCCCTCCCCAGTTCTTTCTCATTAGTCTGAAATATGAGAAAAACATTTTATCAGCAAACATCAACGAACGAGTGTGTGATGTATTTTCTTGGTAAATATTGTGTCGTAAAGATACCGAAAAGGCGGACGATTTTAATGCTCTTACTTGATTTTCGTCAGAACGGAAAATGTGTTCAGTGACACGGTTTTGAATCATCGCGGTGGGCCGACGGCGACGGTGGCGGCGGCGGCGGCGGTGGGCGTCGGAACAAGCGCTGCTTTACATCGGTTTTATTGTGTTTTCTTCGTGATAAATTGTCACGCTTCACTCACATAATGACTTTAGCGGTACATCCTCTTTACGTATACTTGTAAGCTACAGGAAAAATATTACCGAACGTGTTTTCTTTTTAACGACCTAAGAAGTGTCGATAAGAACCACTTCCTTATATTTTTTATACTTAACGCGTTACAGTCACTAGAAATGTATCTTTACTAGGCACCGCACTGTTTTATTTTTAAAATACTACGGGCGACATTTGAATCTATTTTTCTTTGAATTTTACTTTACTAATTTGTTTTATATTGAAACCTATCATCATCATCATCATCATCATCATCAGCCCATACTTGTCCACTGCTGGACATAGGCCATTGAAACCTATATTACTGTCTAATGTCTATACTAATATTTTGTAAGATGTCGGTACATTAAACTCTAATGTACCCTGAGTACAATCGCAAAATACTAAATAAACAAACAATCGTAACATAGACACACTAGATTCGTATGGGACACATCGCATCTCTTTTAGTCCAGCTATGTACGAATGAGATACACTGTACGACTCAAGTCGTGACACTCTTGGCCCTCCGTGTTACGACCGAATGCTAATTAGTCTTTAACACATAAACCGTCTTAGTGTCGACACAATAATCGTATTTCACGACGCTCAAGACGTTATACGCAATCAATCATTACCTATTAACATAACATACCCTCACGCCTCTAATTCCCTTTTCCCTTTCGGGGTAGGCGGAGGTAGTTGCCCTAAGAGGTGTAATCGGTGACCCAATGAGCCGGGATTTACGTCAGGTTGTTTGTAGATTAATTTAATTTGCGTATCTAAGTAAGCATAGTATTACTATTATGCATTTTTATTAACGGTAATAAGTTACACAGATTCAGTAAAGGAAAATGTAATGAAAATTAAAGTATAAATGTTTACCATTTAAGTATAAATCAACAAATATAATATGTAAATCAGCAGTATAAAACGAAGTCGCCTCCCGCTGTCTGTCGCTATGTATGCTTAAATCTTTAAAAATATGCAACGGATTTCGATGCGGTTTCCTTATGTAGAATGATTCTTGAGGAAGGTTTATATGTAAAATGCATGCATAGAACATACTGTTTATATGTAAGCTTAAATCTTTAAAAAAAGTATTGCAACATAAAGTTTCCAGCAACAGCTACTTACAAATAATCTCTTTCATAACCTAAACTCCACCCATAAACACATTCCGCTCTACTTATAGATCTTAAACTACAGAAAATCTTAAATCATAAAAAGTACTTTGCAGAGTCGAATATTTTTTTTTCCTTTGTGTACATTAAAAAAACGTTTAGTTGCAATAAAAACAAATATTAAAACTGCAATTTTCTGCAAAAAATATGTATCCTTTTTAAAAATGATGTATGTGTGCGTTTTGATTCAATGGCGACATCTCGCTTCGAAGTAACCAATATTTTGTATGGAACGCCCTATCTAGTACGCTTATACTACATTCTTATATCTTTTGCTTTACTAATCATACATTTCTATGAATTCATGTAGGATACATACCGCTAAACTTGTCTTACTTTATTGGACGTTTCCTGTACCGTAGCCGCCTAACTCTAGTAATACACGATACTGACCCTTCCGACATGAATAATAGAGGTCATGTTACAAATTTCTCAGTAGCATTAGAGTTTATTATTTTTGTGTCATATGTTTGTACTTGGCTGCGATGTCACGGAACTTTTCTAAACATAGTTTTGTATAATAAGTGTAATATCTTGTAGGAACTTGTGTTTTAACATACATTTTGTGGTATCTACCATCTTTCAAACTTAATTAGGGTGTTTTCAATTGGTACCAACGAACTATAGAACAGCAATAATAATTGTATATAATATATAGTAGCTGACGAAGCAAATATTGGTGGAACGTGGGCATTTTCTTAAAAAGTGCATCTGTTTAAGCTTTTGGATTAAATGTCGTGAAGGGTATTTTTTTCACTAACGCCCCAATTGTTAGCCTAGAACTAATGAATCTATGAAGATGTCACAATCCACGTTTCCACGTTTACAGTTTATTTCTATTTAGAGATTTTGGACGTATGATTATGCAGGTACACGTCGTGAGCAGAAAAACTGTTTTTTATAGACAATAAAATACCGAATAAGAATGTCTTAAAGTATTCTCGTCTTGTATTAAACTGTAACTGTACACACTTTCTAAATTATATTATGATGTATTGAAGTTTTTTCTATGACCCCGATTATTTTCTCATAAGTGTACATATATGCATAAACAACTCACAACCAGCTTGATACGTCCCCAAAAGGGTTAAACAGTTTCCTGATCTTTTCCTACTAACCCCGGTTCTAAGTAAAGTTTTTTTTTGTTTACAACGCAAATACGTGACGTGAAACATCATGAAACAGTGAGTAAGTACACACCATAAAGTCGATATCGAGTCTTGGAATGTCGACGCATAAAGAAACGTGTCAAAAGAGTCCATTATACAAAACGTTTCTAAGTCGAATGTGGAATTCTTTGGAGAGGAGGGATCAAACGCGCGAACAAGTGACTCTCTGCGGCTTCTTAAAAGAACTTTGCTTCAACAAAAGCCTTGCTTGCTATTATCGACTACTTACGTCATAGTATGGTAGGTATAGGTTTTTTTTCTCTGCCACCTTCTCAAGTACTTGTCTAGCTGTTACGCGAGGAGAGAACAGTCGCTAGGTACTCAATAAACCTAAATTTGGAAAAAAATATAAATTAGAATTTTTGAGTTATGTGATTTTCGCATTGACTTTTCTGTTCACTTTAAAATTTTGGATAGGAATATTTTTCTTGAAAATTTGCTAGGCTTAGTTGATACATTATTCTACACACAAGGAAGCAGATCATACAAAAAACTAATTGGAGTAATATGAGTTAATCGAACCTAGTAGTTTCTGACTGATAAGTACATTGTCTAAAAAATACCTACAAGCAAATCAAACTAAACATCAATGGAAAACATTAAGTACATTTTCGCATCTCAAACATATCTATCTGTAAAAGATAGCCGCAAAGTTTTCTACTACAAGAGTTGTTTACAGCAATGACGTCACATGCCCCGGGGTATGGCATTGGGTGTAGCCAAGATCGATGGCTCTTGTAATCAGGTAAATGCATAACAGCAATCTCCGGGACACTATCTGTCACATTATTGACTAAATTAACAACATAGCACGTCGTTCGATGCACGTGGTCTTGATGTATGTTTGCGGCGCTATTTGTAAGTGATTGACGTCACCGATTTCCTATCTACGTGAAGATTATTTTTACGGCACAGCATAATCATCATCGGAAGCTACATGACGTCCACTGCTGGGCGAGGGCCTCCAAGGATTTCCGTGATCATTTGGGGGGAAATGCCAATAATCGCCACGCTTGGCAGTCGGGTTGGCGATCGCAGTTGTGTTGTGGTTAAGTCACAGAGAGCGCTGCTGCCCGTCCTCTGGAGGGTTCTCTCTTACGACGGGAAATATTGGGCTGAGGTGGTGACACATTTATCCTATTCGCCATTATTACACAGCTAGAAGAGCTATATTTTAAGACAGCCGGCATGGACTAGTGGTCAGAGAATGTGCCTCTAGGACGACTCTCGCTACTTCGCTTTTCTGATATTTTATTTGTCTATCTATGTATGTATCTTATCCTAGTTTGGTGTCAGTTGACATATATTAATTATTTTAGTTGTATGTACTTAGTTATGATGCTATGATCTACCTGTCTACCAAGACAAGGGTAGGCAGAGATATATTTCGACACTTTTTACGTTACAGTCTGTGCACTTATTTCTCTCTAAATGAACTGAGTCTCTCATATCACAGAAGTGAGTGTAGAGTATTACAATAGTGGAAGACAATTCCCCCTTTACATGAACAAAATATTTAAGCGATCGATTGACTTCTGTCAAGTCACGATTAAAAGAAACTTGATGAAATCTGTTCCTGTGTACACTTCGATCTAAAAACCACGCAACGGAATTTTATGCGGTTTTCTTTAACAGCTTGAGTGAATTTAGTGTTTATATCATGTACAGTACACACATATTATAATAGCAATGAAACACTGTTAGTAATGTGTATTGGCAAAACAACGATTACCGACTCTTCCCCCATTTCATAACCAAAATATTTGAGCGATCGATTGGCTTCTGTCAAGTCACGATTAAAAAAAAAACTTGATGAAACCTGTTCCTATGTATACTTAGATCTTCAAAACCACGCAACGGATTTTCATGCGGTTTTCTTTAACAGCTAGAGTGAAACACACATATTATAATAGCAATGAAACACTGTTAGTAATGTGTGGCAGAACAACGATTGCCGGCTCAGCTAGTAGTAAAATATATTTTAAAAAAATACGTGGAAAAACATCGCTGTCGATCGCGTCGCAAAACCAAATATGGCGCATTAAAATGGCTACTGCCGCTGTCCTCGTCACGCATGACACGCTTCATTGGCTACTTATAATGACTTTTGGTTCGGACCAATGGAAGAATCGTTCCGATGAAAATTGTCTCGATTGCCGGTAATGAATGTGTCAATTGCAGGTGATATGTGCACTCGGTGTTTTTAATCCCAGATTGTTTTCCAACGGGGCCCGATGGGGGGAAAATAGTCACTTACGCCGCACGCCAGCGAAATGGACAAGCCGTCTCGTGCCGCGGCGTTTATTGTACCACCGGAGTTGGATTGATACTACGTGTGTTTCTTCTCAGTGTATTGCGTCAGGTGCCTTCGGGAGATTTTGAATGAAAGTCCTGTATGGTGATAAGATAGATACTATTTAATACGCGGTAATAGATGGTCGATATATTTTAAGCGCAGGACGCCCTCAGGCAAGGTGGACTTATGATAATACGCAAGATGGCTGGCGCTGGATCCGAGAAGCCTAAAACAGATCACAGTGGCGTGCAATTGGAGAGGCCTATGTCCAGCATAGAGCAAGTATGGACTGATGATGATGATGATATTTTAAGCGCTTGATATTATAGATTAGTGGTGGGCATGGCACCATGCTACTACTACTATTTACTAGCTACAATTTATCCAAGGTCTTGAAGAGTTTACGTCAAAATCTGTGGCTTGTCGTAACAATAGAAATAACGTTCCCAAAATCAATGAGCAATCCGTAATAATAAAAGAAATATGTCATAATAATCATACACTTCACTTCCTCCTGACCAAGACCACGATTCCTATTTGTAACGGTGCCGAATTTTTCGCCTCATTCACATATTTTCATACACTTGCCGTTTTCGAGTATAGTCTAAGAGATGTATGTCCTTCTGACGAAGCGGACTCTACATTTTCGTGCAAATCTCTTTCGTCTATCAACTTCAAATCATCATAATAACATTAATACGTCTAAATCACCGACGCATTCCCTTTTGAATCTTGGTCACTACATTGTGTACTGCGCGTAAAAAGGCCCCGAGCATAGTCTTAGGAACGTTATTGGGCTCGTCAATATGAACAACTTTTACTATGGCGACAATGCGGGGAAAGGAACAAAAATCTAAGACCAAGGTCCTTGTATGAATAATAAACATTTTCGCTATACCTATAACGGTCGTGTTCCTTAATCGTACATCCCAACTACAACTAACTCAATTTGTTCCACGTCACAACAGTGTTCGTGGCATAAAGCAAGTTCATCGTCTAATTATCAACAGAGCTCTATCTATTACTGCACGGTCAGAGAACCCTGACGTAGGTATTATCCGGCCGAGTTCTATAGTACGCTTTTCTATTGTCGGTAGTATCCCTATCAGTATTGTCAAAACATAGTCTCGTATCTTTTCTGGCCGGCGAGTTTCTAATAGCATGATGCACGGTGTATCAAGCGGCAGCTTAGCCTCCACTGCGCTCCAACAATGACTTGGCAGATCCTGAGAGACGATAAGTTCGGCAACCTACGTAGCACATTGAGAAAATATCAGAATTAACCCCTAGGGCGTAATGCAGTGTGGAGGTATCATACATTATGTAAATTTGTAAGTGTATATTGTGGAAATTGGATCTGATTTCGGAAGATTGATTGTAATGATTTTCATTGGCGCGCCTGACGTAGTTGTAAAAATGTGACGTGATTGATGTTTTTTTTTGGGTTAATATGGAAGCGATTATTGGAAGTAATCTATGTACAAAAAATGTAATTTATTGCAACATATTTATCTAACAGTACATGAAATTACCTTGAAACCTCGAAAATAATACAATCCTAATAAAGGGCATAGTAAATAGGCACTTGAAGAAAGACATTATTTATAGACATATAGTTCATTGTATGCAAATAAACAGTCGTACCACTACCAAATATAAATCTAACCTACACTAGCTACACAATACTTTTACGAAGAAAAAGAAATGCCATATTTATTTCAGTAAAACTGTATATTTTTAACACCTGTTGCAAAAATAAAGGCAGGCGAATCCGGCGGCCGGCGGCTAGTGCACCTTAACGGTCTGTAACAAGCAACCTCAGTCCTCTACTACAATCGAGCGCAGTTTCACTTGGCGACTCTCTTTTCAATTTTCTTACTTTCGCAGTTTCCTAGTATCCAGTAACGTTTCTATGGCAAGATTTTTATCTTTCTCAAAAGCTATTTAGCTAAATGGAATTTACAAAGCCCGCATTGCAGTTCGAAGGAGGACATTGTAATATTTAAAATGTTGAAATTTTAGTCAGCTCTTGTATTATGTGTAAGGATTTCTCTCGAGTTGGTTGCGGCGGCGACGACGTCTTTAAGGGTGGGGTAGTAGTTGCAGGATTACACCGCGGCGTGTGGCCTGAATGAAGTTTACTTTGTGGCTCTCGGTCATTTCGTAGTTGCTGGAATTCTCTTTTTGCCGAGTCAACTGCGGTTGGTTGGCTTGGATTATGTTGATTTTGTCGACCGGCAACGGTGTTCCTTGTACATTCTCTTAAACATAGTTGCATTGCGATACTCGAGTGAATTTACTTTGGATGTTGCGTTTTACTTTCGCTTTGAACGTTACTGATAATATCTCCGTGATGTTGCCGAATTGTATAGTGAGCTTTCTGGAATACAATTTTGGCTTTTTCAGTGCAACAACGCAGGTAAAGCAAATATTAGTAATTTCAGTTCCTATACCTACTTCTTCTATACTCTACAATTTCAGTAAATTGAATGAGTGTGGCGTATCGATATCGACCTCCCAGATAGTTTTCCAATTCCATAGTGTCTCAAAAGATTATCTTCATCCTCCACTGGCTTCTTCACTGCCCAAAATGGATGGCAAACGGGGTCATTATTGATAGCAGAATATTGTCTCATCTCTTCTATTTAACCAAACAAAACAGTCCAAATACCTACTTTATCGAGCAAAGATAACACTCTCACAAGCAAAAGGCGCTTTCAAAATGCAAACACGCGCAGACACTTGCAAAATATTGCGTCAATCGTGCAAACAAAAACGTTGATTAATTATTTACATTCGCACTCGCGACGTCAGTGTATCTTCTTAATGAATTTAATGAGTGAAGAAATGCCGAGTGGTATCCGAGAACTTCGGAGCGTCGCCCGAGTTTACATTCTGCGCAGTTTGTACGGATAGAAGGAAAATAAATTGAGAATAAGAAAATTAAATTGATACTTTTTTTCTCTCCCTTCAAAGTTTGTAGTAGGTACGAAATTCTTACATGTTTAGCGGTGAAAACAATGCTGTACTTATTTCGGATGAAGGTTCTTAATGAAGAATTTTCTCTGTTTCGAGAACCATTACTGTAGTTACTTAATTATAACTTGGATTTGTAGGCCAAAGAAAAGGAAAATTTTAAGTCGTCATATTGGAATTTTCTTTACTTTTGAAAATTTTAAAACACTAGTTGCGTAAACATGATTAATATTTTAAAAATATTATAACTGTGACTTAGTACCCACTCCATTGTATAGCATATAGACGAGTGAAATAATATGCAAAAAGGTAAATAATGATACCTAGTTTCAACACCCAATTTATATTTGCATTCCAATTAAAATTTTGTAGCCCTCCTGTAATAGATACTACGACAAAGTACCTAACGTAACACTGTAAGATGACTGACCATGATTACAAATTAAATACATTCCCTCGTATTCATAAAGTTAGAATAGCGTTAGTGCACTAATAAATAAAATAAATAAATAAATATTTTACAACAACACACACATTGTCTTGATCCCATGTTAAGTAGCTAAAGCACTTGTGTTACAGAATTCTTCGTAAAGAAAATGTAAACTACAATACATTTTTTTCAGTTATATAAATAAAACACCCAGACACATCCAACAAGTACTTAAAAGCTCATCACCTAAAAACCTGTCAGCGATGGGAATCGAACCCACGACCCTGCGGAATAGAGCCAGACATGCTGACTACTACACTGACGGGCCCGTCACTGTTAGTAAAGGTCTCATAACCTGGTCAAATGTACGCTAAATACGAATAAACCAATCTAAGTTGGTGTACGTCAACTATGTAGTTAGTCTACGTTTTAACTTTTTATGAATACCCCTAATAGTAAGTAGCTGAATGTGTGAAACTCACAAGTTACAAGTTTGTACTATACGCTATATTATGCCAATCTGTTTCACGGCCAAATAAATAAAATACACTTCACGCCTTTTAGTCCCAGAGCGGGGTAGCCAGAGGCACTTGCTAAGCAAATGCCCACGGTTCACCAAGCGTATTTAACCCAACGTGACAGGGGATAGGCCTTGCCTTTATAGGCCAACTTTCCTTTTATGAGAATTACTACGATGAAGTTTTAATAAGTATGAAACAAAAATATACACAATAACAGTCACATAACTATTTGAGATTATTGTGAACACGTCACTATTTCTCTACTCAGTAAAATATAAGCAAAAGAACCAAACCATCGCATTGACGAATATTGATTTCCATTTATTATGTGAACACTCAGAAAATTATCGAAGGTGCGAGACTTTGCGCCCGCAACACAATAGAAGTATTGCGAAAAATGTTTCAATCACTTTTATTGATAAAAAAGGCACAACAGCAACAAAAAAAAAAGAACCGCTGTATTTTTTTTCCTACGAAAAAGACCGCTGGACACTCAGAAAAATGAAATACGCGGGCTCACTCCGTGCATTGGCAGAATGGCTTAATATCGAAATGTGATCACTTAGCGCTCTCCTGCTCTCAAATACGTTTTTGCCAATACCTACTCAGCTTGTTTGCACGGTTATGCGGACACGTTTTGGTTATTTTCCAGCTTTGGAAACTTTGCATTTTCAGAAAGAAAATAACTACAACTGTGCACGGTCCGCTTTAATGCATGATCTTGTTAACGCTGCATGTTCCATGTTTTATAAGGTCTTACTAATAAATTGGTGTTATAATTCAAAATTGCGTATTTATTAAGGGCCTTACTAATAATGGCGGGATTGCTATTTCGAAGATACACAAAGCTCAGCTTAACTATTCACTTGTATGTCAAATACGGAATAACCACTTCAAGTAGACCTGTAATAACCGTTGTGTAAGTGACAACGCGTTTATTGGTAAGGGGGTATGTCTTCCAGTTGTAATATATATATTAATAATAATTTGTCGGATAAAGTTCAAGTCCATACATATTTTACATATATTATTAAACCACTGTATCCCACTGCAGGGCAAAGCCCTATCTTTCTTTTCTGCACTTCCTACGATTTCGAGCAGTCGTCCACCAGGCACGATCTCATCACGCCATCTTTATAAGCGGTAGAGTAAAGTAAACTTACTCCGTTGCGTCAAATAACAAGACACTAATAAACCCAAACTACTTATGAGACAGAAACGAACAGTACCTATTCCGTGGCTATTCAAAACTCACAAATGAATCTCAATAATGGAAGTCTAAAACCAACAACAATATTTCTTCTTTCTCAACCAGCTAAAGTGTGAATTGACGCCAATTAGGGATGCATCGGCGGGGCAGGTCCATTGAATACTTTATCCACCTAGAGCGCCCAAGTGCAAAATATTTACCGTGTAACGGAATGCATGAATCAGGTACAGGGAATCGGTTTTAGCGAATCAGAACGGAGGCGCTGACTGAGTGAAAAGGGTGCACCGAGAATGCTAACAAAAGAATACCGTTTTACTTTGGAAAATAATCGTATTTGGAATTGAAAATTGGACCCGCTGTGTATTTTCTACTGTTCTTATAACAATTATTATTTTGTAAAGTGGACTTCAATTTCTTCGATCTAAATTGTGTCTATACATATATTACACTGCTATTTCACACATCTTTGGTCATTTATGTTCCATACAAGTTTGACAGTTACCTTCACAGAAAAAAAAAATAATTACTGTTTTTTTTAATAATAATTATACAGTCATCATTGTACTCATCACTATACATATCACTTAACTATTGTTCTGTCTTCATTACCCCTTTTGTTTCGGCTTCAAAGAGCCCCATTACATAGAAATATAGTATTTACTTATAAAAAGCTACGCGCGTAGTTCTCGCTACTACGTAGCGTTTAGAGGTAGCTGCGTAGTCTTTAGAGGTTTTATTAAAAAAAAAGTGAAATGGGCAGATACATCATACTTACTTTGTTATGCATAGATATTTTTTTAATTTAGTTACGTAGTTTTGCGTTCAAGCAATGAAATATATAAATTAAACACATACAGATTTAAATAAACACTGAAACTTTATTGAAATCCAGATTCCCGAAATATCCGTACCTATTCTTTATTTAAAAAGTGTGGGTGTATGAAATCGAGTTGTCCAATAGCCGATCAATCTCGTTATACCGAAAGAAATGACAGCAGGAAGGCTCTAGTCCCTGACGCAATCACAGGACGTCCCGAGCGCCACTTTCCGGCCGACTGTTTGATCGCACTGAGACCATTCCGATTATTTCATATTTCATTTGGTGTTGGACTGTTTCTGTGTGCGTGCGTAGTAGTATTATATACTGTGTGTGCATGTGTGTGTGCCAGCTTTGCTGTTACTAATGAATGACGACTGACTAAATGCGTTTATAATTCCGTGACAATCTGTCAAAAACATTTACGCTGTGGCTTTATACACACAACACGCCTACATATTTAGTAACATTTTAATCGTTGTAATCGTACGATACGAAGTCGATTTAAATAAATGAAAACAGCCCGTTTCCTGTCCCACAAAGTTCGTATATAGGTGAAACTCACTTAGGATTCGCATCATTTGAAAATATTATTTCGTTCAAACGCAAGGGAAAAAAAAACACAAAACACAAAAGTTTTAATAAATTATTTCAGAGTCGAGTTCGGTGCGGTATTTTTTTTTTTTTTGCTTCTCCTTTCCCCTCTGAAACTAAACGAAATGTACCAACCTATGGTTAACTTGTTGCTACGTCGTTTTGTTCACTAACTAAAGAGTCCGTAACTTTGTGGAAAAGTTACCAACAAACTTGGTACCAATTAGGCGTAATATGCAACTTCAGAAATATTTATGTGACAACACGAAACTAGTGTTAATTAGGCATTAATGTGGCTGGTTTTTCTTCTCAGCGCGTTGCTAAAGGAATGCCAGTTGAATAATTGATTTTTACCTTGTCTGTGTTTTTGGGTTCAGGAGAAAGAGATATATGTAATTTATGTAGGCCCACTTTATTATGTGCGCTGTACCTTCAGACGTCATTGAAATATATCAAATACTTAGTCTTTGGCTCTTAGTTAGCTAGGTACAGTGCAATCCTCTACTATAGTGGTGTGTCAGTTCTTGTCTTACTAAAACCAATAAATCTTTCAACAAAATATAATATTAACATTCATTCAGATTTGTAAGAAATCAAACAAAACTAGCTGTCAAAATACCTTTCCAACATTTTTCAATAAAGCCAAATATATTTATTTTGTAAAGAAGCGATTATAGTAAGCGTTGACAATTTAAAAAAGTTGCCTGATGGTGTTTCCTTCCGGTTCTTCTGGTCAGTAAAAGAAATTATTTCGAACCGGGGATCTCTACTTTTATTTTTCGAATCTTACATGACTTACGTCAATATTTGTGTTATGCTACCGTATGTATGTCTGTAATAACACTTATAAAGATAAACTCATTTTGATGTAATTTTATT
>SJJU01024001.1:0-10844 GCA_012932125.1 Conopomorpha cramerella | reverse complement strand
ACCCTAAGGTACGTCCGTTCAAAATTTCAAGTGCCTAAGTTTAGCCGTTTGGGCTATGTGTTGATATGTCAGTCAGTCAGTCAGTCAGACAGCTTTTCCTTTAATATATTTAGATTAACAGTGTTTCTCTGGTTTTGTATGTAATGTAAGTAAGTATTATACGTACTGTACCGACCTTTGAAGGTTTTCTAATGTGATTCGTAATCAATTTATTTTGTACTCGGTTTTGGACCACGTGATTTAGGTCGTTAACTTAACCATTTAGGGGACACATGCCGCCCGTTCGCCGTGATAACATTGAAAGTTCTAATTGTCTTAATTCGTGTGTACGCATTATCACCAGTAACATAATTAACACTGTCGGTGTTAATTATGTTACTGGTGATAATTTTCGGTGTATTGACCGAACAACAAGATGATCTTCGACATGACACATAACAATGAGTGAAGTGAGCGTTATTACACGCCTCACTAGGTGATAATAATAATTATAATTAAATTATTAATAATTATTATGTGACTGAAATAAAGACGTAAGAAGCAAAAGTTAATTTTACTAAGATACACATAACAAAAGTGTCTAGGGATCAAGTACGTTTTAGAAGATTGCAATCAATAAATATTTCACAAAAACTGAATTCATTCATAATTTATTCAAAATGTGGTGATAAGTAATTTATACAGACATGGAGAATTAGGTAGGAGACCAATCCAGAAGATTCGATTTGATTTAAATAAATTAGATTTTTTTAGAGCTAAAAATGTTCTTGATCCCTGGACACTTTTGATGTGTGTCCTAGTGGAATCGACAGCCATTGTCCTGTCTTGACTATTAATATGAATATCAAATTAGTATAACCTCCAGGGTGACCTGTGCCCAGCAGTGGGTGTCATATTTTCTGTCATAAGAACCTTCTGCTGTCATTAATAAGCACAACAAAGGAAGAATTAGTGAAATCGGTGCTTATATAACACGTCCATTCATAATACTTGGAAGTGTGAAAACATTAATAACCCTGTTCTTTAAAACATATAAAGTATGGTATAACAGAATGACGTACAATTAACAGAATTCTCAGTCTTCTTTCACCAGAAACTATTCTAGGCGAAATCATATCTGCATTTGACCCCTTCATGAGACATGACTCATTGAATGGACTCGTGATATTTTTTTGTCTTTTTGCGGTAAATAACTTAACAATAAGATAAGTGGGGAAAGTTTTTATGTATACGATTAAAAAAATAAATTAAGTAACTGTCCCGTTTCTCAGATTCAACCAACAGAGCCGTTTCAAACGAGTTTGCTAACAAACATCGCGATACGAGAATCCTACTAATACACACATCAAAAGTGTCTAGGGATCAAGAACATTTTTCTTATCTTTCTTTTATCAATATGAACAAGCGTTTGACCACCATCTTGCCTGATGTTAAGCAGCGATGTGGTCTACGATGGAGCAAACTTGTTCATTAGGTACCTATTCACCCGCGACTTGCAGACCTTCAGACTGTACTGCGCAGGAAACACAGACTCCGGCAATTCATTCCACATCCTAGCGGTTCGCACTCTGAAAGTAGACGCAATCTCACACAGTCAAACTAATCAAACTTACCTATCATACGGACAGTGACGTGCACTGGCTTTTACGACAAGGTAGGCAGTAATCCCCAAGGATTGACACCTATGTATAGGTAACTTGTCTTTACGAAATATAAGTACCTACCTATCTACTCACCCACAAAACACAGGACCTTCGTTAGCCTATGTCGTGAGTACAACAAAAAAGGATCTAGCAATAACTCTATTATTAGGTCGGGTATCCAAAATACTAAGGTAGGCAGTGTCTTTTTGCCTATATGGTGTGCACGCCACTGCATACGGATGGTTCAGATAGGACGTATTGCCGGTTCATAGTCGATTTGCCGGGTCAGCTAGTAATAAAAAAAAATATTTCACAGAATAACTAAGTACCTAGGTAATTCATTGTTAAAAAGTCTTGATATGTCTACACTATTAATAAGTTGTTAACGAAGCATTAGCGGATTTTTTCTTCAAAAGTCTTAAAAATCAATAAGTAATTAACTGTAAACGTTATATAGTAAACATGATTAATTGCCACGATTCAATCGTGTTACCGCTTGTTTGTGTGATAGATAATAAACAGCTACGTGGGTCAGCTGCGGTAGAGTACCCTATTGACCTTGGCAATTATACTTTACGTGGGTACCTACGCAGAACTGAAGGAGACAACCAGCTAATGATATGTAAGTAGGGTAATTCGATTTGTGTTTTTAAGGCCACTGTGCCTTCGGGAATTTGACGTCGAGACGTGGCTGCGTTACCTATATTTTTTAATGCGATACGGTGCGTGGATACCACTAATTAAGTCCCAGAATCACTCGTGAGGTGACCTAGTAATGTTGTGTCCTGGATCTTATATTGAAATGAAATGAGTTATTTATTCATCGTTATAAGTGCCATTGCATACAGATATAGTAGTACAACAAAGCTTGATGAAAGTCATTTATGATTTTAAAAACAAGAGTAGGTAAACGTCACCAATTGACAATTTGTGAAGCGGTTGGTTGCGCGTTAGTATTCGTGGAAGACTAATAAATGGCAATCTAGTCTAGACATCTATATAGGAAAAAAAATATTTACTGTCTAAAATAAAAGTCTAAAAAAGTTTTTTTCGTTGTCCAGTATTGTCACCATAGTGAAATTTGTCCATTTCGAGAGCCCAACATAGTTTCTAATACCACTTTTTTTTTAAATTATTTTAGGTGTTTTAATTTACTAGAAGATGATTCTTTTATGTTACTTTTATTATTCCTTCTTTCTATTTAAAAAAATATATCTACTTTGAATGGTCATATATTTTTTTCATTCATTGTTTTTTGTACATTTTCACAAGATAAATACTAATTATTGTAAAGATATTTCTTATTTTATAGGATAACATATTATGAATGTTATGGTTTTATTATATGCAGATTCTTTTTTATTGGCCATTATAATGGAGAATTTTTTATGGGCCCTTTTTTTTAGCTATGTCAGATCGCGATAGCTGTAGTAGGAGGATAAATGTCAATGAAATTACTAACTCCAAGCAGTCAGTATTGAAGCTGACAGTTAATTTGTTTACCTGTTACAAACGTGTCTGATGTTTGAATATCTTACCCAAATAATACAAAACGTACTAAAATATAAATGACAGAAGTCCCCCTGGACACCTACTAGCGACATCTGGATAAGAAATTTATGGAGTTTGAAAATTCCCCATCAGACCTATACATTTCCTAAAGAAATTATTATAAGATACACACATCAAAAGTGTCTAGGGATCAAGTACATTTTAGAAGATTGCAATCAATAATATATTTTACAAAAACTGAATTCATTCATAATTTATTAAAAATGTGGTGATAAGTCATACAGGCATGGAGAATTAGGTAGGATACCAATCCAGAAGATTAGATTTGATTTAAATAAATTAGATTATTTTTTACAGCTAAAAATGTTCTTGGTCTATAGACACTTTTGATGTGTGTACTTAATATAAGTGGTATTATTTCAGTCAAAGTATGAAGATAATTTAAGTTCATATACCACTTATCATTAGGTAAGTGTCACCTTTGAATGGGATATCTACCTATCATTCAATGTCACACGTGTGCCCAAATAATGTTATCGATTGGCATGTTAGTACTATTCAAGTTAAATGAGTTCATTCACGCCAAACAATAACTTAATCTTAGCTACCAATGATGTAAACTCAGACCAAAAACAACTAGACTTAACGCTTGTGATAAAAAAAAATAATAAAAATACTTGCAATCCTAAACTAACGTTTAGAATGAAACGAGACGACGATATGAAAAACATGCACGAGTGAAAGAGTAAGAGACAATATCTTCTGTCCTTTACTGCGTATCAGGGCTAATCTGAATCCAAACTGTCCAAAATTAGTAGTAAGAGTGACAGTTTGGATTTTTATTTGCGGTTCAAGTTTAATTAAGTAAGCAATTAACTAATTGCTCTAGAACTTTGTAAGACTAGAGGATGAACAAGAGTTTTTTGGATATTAATTCTTTTATCCTCATTCTGTTTATATCATTTTTAGGCGAATTTCATTACCAATTTTTTTCCATCCTTGTGAGGAGTTTAAAAAAAATCTATGTATGAAAGTTAGTGGAAAACAAAAGAGATACAACTACTTTATTCTATGATTATTCGTCTTCGGTCTCGCTCTGTTGTTTTTTTTTAAAAGATACATACATTAACCATATTGGTGATGTACTAGCGGAAAGTGGCGTGAAAAGTACTCGAAACCGGAGGTCATGTATGAAAAGTATATGAATGTAGATGAGTCGAAAGATGTATGTCAGGACCGTGACAAATGGAAATCTGTAGTCTCTGCCTATCTCTCTGGGAGACAGGCGTGAAGTGTATGTATGTATGTAAATGTTTTATTTCATTAACGCAGTAAAGTAAGTAAATCAGTCTTGTCTGCGACAGCTTCAAGAACTTTTTGAATGAGCACTTCGTGTATACACACAGATACATCAGTGTAGCGGATATCCTATCTTTTATCCTATCCTTGTGAGAAGTTTAAAAAAATCTATCTGTGAAATTTAGTGGGAAACGAAAGAGATGCAACTACTTTATTCTATGATTATTCGTCTTGGGTCTCGCTCTGTTGCTGGTTTTTTTAAAAAGATATCTCCCCATTCCTGTCATATTTAAATCTATTACAATTCTCTCTATTGTTATTAACCTTTTCACTCCCAATGTTTTATAAATCAAACACATTAGGCATGTGATTTTGAAGTTTAAGATTATTTGCCCGGGCCCGTTGGTGTAGTGGTCAGCATGTCTGCCTCTGCTCCGTAGGGTCGTGGGTTCGATTCCAACCGCTGGCAAGTATTTAGGTGATGAGCTTTTAAGTACTTGTTGGATGTGGCTGGGTGTTTTATTTATATAAGTATGTATTTAAAAGATACAAAAAGTATTCAAGTAAATATATCTCGTTGTCTGATTTCCATAACACAAGTGCTTTGGCTGCTTAACATGGGATGAAGGCAATGTGTGTGTTGTTGTAAAATATTTATATATTTATATTTATTCAAAATCGTAAACAATTAACTTAAAGAAAATAGAACCGACTTCAACCAGTAAAATTTTACATATATGTGGTTTTCTCATGGATGCCATTGTCGGGACTGAACCAAATTTATATGGGACCAAACGGGATGCACCAGCTTTCAAATAATAAAAAAAACATCAAAATCGGTTCACCCAGGCGAAATTGAGAACCTCCTCCTTGAAGTCGGTTAAAAAATAATCTTCTGTCGGTCAAAAGGTTAACTATCTATTACTATTTATTAAGTAATCTATTTTAATTAAATAAACGTCTTGATAAATAGAGCAAGAAAACATTTGAAACATTCTCCGACAAATAAACGAACCAACCTCACATAAAAAGTAAAAGTAAGAGCTCTCTACACAACATGCTACGTATATCTTAAATTCTTATCTAACTGTAGCATTGTTTCTTTCACGTTTATAAAACGCCAGAACGAGATAGCACGACAATTTATCTGTGAACGGTTATGTGTCTTTACATAACCGGACCCTTTGGTCTAGTGGTCACCATGTCAGCCTCTATTCCTTAGGATCGTGGGTTCGATGCCAAACCGCTGACAGGTACATAAATATGTGATGAGCTTTTATGTATTTGTGGGATGTTTTATTTATTTATGTACTAGCTAACGCGCTAAACGTTGTTTTGCCTACATACATTATTAACAGTGTTTCTCTACTATTGTATGCGTGTATTATACATATAAATAAACCTTCATCAAGAATCATTTTATCTACTAAATAAAACAATATCATACTTCGTTGCGTAGTTTTAAAGATCTAAGCATACACAGGAACAGATAGCGGACGATCACTTTGTTTTATACCATGTATTGATGTATTTTAAAGGAAAAAAATGTTTGTAAAGTATACCTCGTTGTCTGATTTCCATAACCCAAGTGCTTTAGTTACTCAACATGGGATGAAGGCAATGTGTGTACTGTTGTAAAAAATATTTATATTTCTAACCAAAACCTTTTGTAGTTAAGAGGTAAAGGTTGATTATTACGAAAGAAGATGTATTGAACAAGATTGAAAAGAGCATGCTTCGGCGGTTTGGGCATATGAGAAAGATGTTAAGAGAATGGATGAAATTCGATTGATGAAAGAGATTATATGGATGATGTAATGGGCCTGGTGAGTAGAGGTCGCCCCAGAAGGACATACATCAAACATATTGGTAATGTACTGGCGGAAAGTGGCGTGAAAAGTACTCGAAACCGGAGGTCATGTATGAAAAGGTGTTTAACGGTAGATAAAGCGAAAGGAGTATGTCAGGACCGTGACAAATGAAGATCTGTAGTCTCTAGTCTGTAGCCTATCCCTCTGGGAGACAGGCGTATATTAACGCCTAAATCAGTCTTGTATGCGAAAGCATCAGGAACTTTTTGAATGAGCACTTCGTGAATACACACAGATACGTCAGTGTAGCGGATATCAGTATGTGTATTTTCGTAATGTGCAACAAAAACGATTAGAAACGACCGGTTTGCGGGCAGGAGCGGCCCGTGTCGCCGGCCGGCGGGTCGCTCACCGCTGACGTACCACAACACAAGTGTCCTTCAACGTGGAAGATTCCCTTTAAAGCTTTTCCTGTTGACCTGATGACTGATTTAAAACATTGCCGGACTTAGGAATATAGTATCTATTTTACATACATACACTTCACGCCTGTCTCCCAGAGTGCTACAGATCTCCATTTGTCACTGTCCTGACATACCCCTTTCGCTTCATCAACATTCATACATGACCTCCGATTTCGAGTAGGTACTTTTCACGCCACCTTCCACCAGGACATCACCAATCTGGTCGATGTATGTCCTTCTGGGGCGACCTCTACTCACCCGGCCCATTAAGTCACCCACATAAATCTCTTTCGTCAATCGACTTTCATCCATTCTCTCCATATGTCCAATCTATTTTATTGTTTTTCAATGTGTTAAGTACGAAATATATTAAAAGTTTAACATTCCGAAAATTAACAAAAGAAAAACATTCAGCAGCGAAGGTAAATTTTCGCGCCGTAATACCAGTTTTAAACTTTTTATACCAAATATAGTTTTAACCCTTTCCCAACCCGTGAACAACTATAGCTGTCTTAACAATAAATAATGTATTGTGTATATTTTATTTTCGGCCAATTTGTTAAGAGATATTTTGCTTATAACTTAACACACTTAACGAAGAATAATATTTTATTTCAAACTAGCAAACACGGCGAACTTCGTTTCGCCACCAGATGGCTTCGTTTCGTTTTCCCGCTTTTCTGTTGAATTTTTTCTTAAATTTTCTTTGCTATAAACCTTACGGAGCCTGAGACCTTTTCAACGAATGCAAAACCGTGGAAATCGGTTCGTGCGTTCTGGAGTTATAGCGTCAGGGAGGAAAACCCGACTTATTTTTATATAGTAGGTTGAATCTAGAATACTAAGTAAAAACGATCAATTTAATTACGCTATGCTGTTCCTACCTAATATTACTTTAACTTCTATTAATTTGCATATGCTTATAAACCATCATTATGCTCCAGATACAAGCAATTAAATTATAATGTTTATGATAACTTAGTCTACAACGTATTCCATCCCATCTGTTTGCAGTGAACGATAACACATTCGTTCAAATTAAATACTTGTCAACCTTTCTAGTGACACAAATAATGGACAGTTAAACGGCGAAAGTAATGAGGGATTGAACTCATTTCATACCAGATTTATATGTACATATTAGCTGGCCCAGCATACACGTGTTTTGCCAATATACTTACGTTATTAACAGTGTTAACTATAATACATATAAAAGTCAATGCTACTTTTCGTTGTAATGTTATATCTCCGGAACGGGTGCACTGATTTCACTAATTCTTTCTTTGTTGCGGTTATTAATGACAGCAGAAGGTTCTTTGAAAGAAAAAAGTGACATCCACTGATGAGCACAGGCCACCGTGGAGGTTATACTAATTTTATATTTATATTAATAGTTAAGAAAGGACAAAGTCTGTCGAACTAGTGGAAGTTATACATTTAAATCTTCCTCGAAAATCACACTATCTATTAAAGAAAACTGTACCAAAATCCGTTGCGTTGTCCAAGATCTAAGAATACATAGGGACATACAGTGAGAGGCGACTTTGTTTTATACTATGTATTGATGTGTCAAAAAAACACTATCATCGAAAGAATCCTTCAAAACAATACGAAAGCAACGTAAAATAAATGAATGAAATCTCATGATAAATAAGTTATTTTGAGCTCAATTTTATATGCAGTCATGATGCGAAAAATAAATGCTTTGGTTGTACAAAGCAATCTATAAATAGGGTAAGGGTAAATACCCTCTAGAGAGCACTATCTCTCTTCCACGCTGTGTTTCTAATATCAAGTTGGACAACTTTGTGTTATGTTTAGAAAAACGAAAGTACATAGTCGTTCTGTGGTATTAATAAACTGGTTGATATGATATGTCGTAAACACGCCATTGGTCGGTGTTATATTGTCCGCTTCAATACTAACCTGCTTTTAATTTATAATATCTACAATATAGCAATGTGTTGAATGTTCAATATACAATTTTATAATACAACACCTACATACAATGTACCTAATGACAAACTGTAACTTATTAAAAGTACTAGTAACTATATGCCACTAACAGACACATTCTCCTGATAAACTGAATAATAATAATGTAGGTTCCTGTGTGTTCAGCCAGTTGTCATTTAAGCACGTTTTTTTTTTGTGATAAAATAACAAATGGACGACTTCCTAGTTAAATATCTAATATTGATACAGGCATTCCTCTTACCTTCATTGTGTAACATTCATAGGTTTAGTATCCGACACAAAATGCACTTTATTTTAATCACTGCAATATTTTTATTTTGTTTTGGTACTGGCAAGCGAGAAAGATATAAAAAAAATATAAGTTCGATATTTAAAAAGCGTAAACGCGCGCTGTGCGTACGTGCGCGCAGCGGCAATATCAGATCCCTTTTGCTTACATTAGGACCCGTATTGACACACTTATACAGCAGATTGCGCTGCGAACGAAGCGAAATGTCAGTGGAATTTTGAATCTGAATGTTTCATCCCGTTTTCTACGCCGGAATACGAGTTTTTCGGTATCATGACAGATTTTATTGGAATTATGAAAGTACAGGTTTTTCAAATACTTACCGAAATGTACTATACAAAAATATGACACATAATATTATAATGTACATTCATTATATGTAGATACTATATTATAAAAAAAATACTATGTAGACTACTACTATTAAGTAGAATTTTAGGTAAGTAGAATATTAAGAACTAATATTAAGTAGGTAAAAATCTAGGACACTAAAATTTACTTAAGTTACAAAGTTAATTCTACAAAGAAACTTTTTGAGTGTGAAATCTGAACTTTCTTTTCCGAAAAAAAAAACGACCATAAGTAATATGCAACATAAACCATAAGTAGGTACGTGTAAAATAAATATAAACACTAATAATCACGTATTAATTTCATTAGTACTGCATCAGGCTCAGACGCTATTACATTTTTTTTTACCGCTATGGGGACGGCGACGTGGTAGTGTCAGACTTCTGCTGCCTAAAAGCCTCACCTGTCTGCTGATGGCCTTCATTTATCGCTGGTGCTGGGTGGGCCTTGGGCACCCAGAGGATATTCATCAGGGCCCAGACGCTATGACCTAGCCTCCACGCTAAGAAATGTACTTAGAAACATCTATCCAAATCTTCTCAATTCGATCATGTAATATTACATGTTTTTTTATGTTGTTCGCGGATAACATCGTCGTTTACGAACTGATTTTGATGATACTTTTTCTTGTTGAAAATAATATATTTCAAATTGGTTCAAGTCGGTACTTTTTTCATTAAAATTCGTCTATTTATTAACTATGTGTACTTCGCATCCACGTTGTCTAGTAAGTACGTATTTATTAAATTTCTATTACTTTGTTCACAGTTACTGGATATGTTAAAATTCTACGCCCGATTCGAGATCAGCGACGAGACGGGAGATCCTATGTCTGACCGCGACATGACGAGACTTCACTACTCCAGGATCACTTCTCTACAGGTATAAATACTTTGAGTATTTTCAATAAGGTGGCTTTCTTTCTTCTACTTTCATTATTAATTTTAACATTGTTATGTCCTTCTATAAAATTGTTAGTGAAAACACACCACGAATCAATAAACGTTTCGTTTTTCATCATATGGACAGTAGTTCTATTTGGAACAAAATGTGCATGTCCAAACTGTTAGATTAACCAGTGTAAAAGATTGGAATATTTTTGACCAAACAGTTAGTTCATCGGACTACTAGTCGAACTAGATGGAATAAAGGAAAAAAAATCATCTCAATACAAAATAGACGATTTTCTACCACGAGAGATGACATTTTGTATGGAAATGAAAAACATGTTTTGCTTTTCCCCGCATTGTCGCCATAGTAAAAGTTGTTCATATTGACGAAACCAACAAAGTTTCTAAGACCATTGCTCGGGGTCCTCTGTTACACGCAGTATTATTGATCCAGTTGCAATACGAATGTATGAAATGCGAATAACTAGTCTGTGTCTAGAATAGTGTATGACATACATACACTTCACGTCTGTCTCCCAGAGGGGTAGGCAGAGACTACAGATCTCCATTTGTCACGGTCCTGACATACCCCTTTCGCTTCATCTACA
>SJJU01023995.1:0-17392 GCA_012932125.1 Conopomorpha cramerella | reverse complement strand
CGGCAAACGTTGATTTGCCACTATAGGTACCGGGGTTTTTTTTTATCACTATGAACAAGCGTTTGACCACCATCCTGCCTGATGTTAAGCAGCGATGTGGTCTACGATGGAGCACTGCACTTGTTCAGTAGGTACCTATTCACCCGCGACTTGAAGACCTTCAAACTATACTGCGCAGGAAACACAGATTTCGGTAAGTCGTTCCACATTATTATTATCATTCATTATCATCGTTATTATCATGACATTGTTATCAGTGTTTCTCTGCTATTATGTGTATATATTATACACAAAAACCTTACTCAAGAATCACTCTATCAACTAAAGAAAACTGCATCGACATCCGTTTGAACAGAATTAAGAAGGTATTTTCCAAGCAAAGGTGTTAGTGGTAAAGAATTTAGCTATTTTTGTGTTATAGTTCCACCTCCAAGAAATGTTTTTGGTAATATATTCTTGTAGTCCGCACCATTTTTGCACGAGTGCAGTACTGATAATAATAAGTGTTTATCTACTATATTACGCAGGCAACATACTTGAACCTTTCTCTGGAATCACTCTATCTATTAAAAGAAATTGCATCAAAATCCGTTGCGTATTTTTTAAGATTTATCCAAACATGTTTTATACTATGTATTGATATCATATACTTACAAACATGTACCTGCATATAATATAAGGTAGATATACCTTCATCAACTTTTGTGCGGGTTTCCGTTCATAATATTCCAGTGCACAGATCATATTTGGGAGAATATATGGTTGCCTCCCTAGATCACTTACCTTGACAATTAACCTTTAAAGGTACAACGCAATATAAAGTGACCTGTTAAGTGAAATTTAATACCACTATTTCCAGGTCCAGTTGGTCGGATACATGACTTTTAACCGGGAGGTCGCGGGTTCGAGTCCGGCTACTGGACGTGTACCAATGGGACTCTTTTTCAGAGCCTATATACGCAACGCAACGCTCGTACGGTGAAGGAAAACATCGCGATGAAACCCGCACATCACTAGGTGTGTGAACCTTATTGGCTATGTGCAAAGCTAGTAGCGGCAGACAGATAACGACCGCAGCGCACAACATGGCAGAAATTGGAAACAAATGCGGATAATCAGCTGTCAAATCATTGATTGCAGAACAAAATCAAAGCGAAGAAATGCGTCGTTAACTGTAAAAATAACGGCCTCAATAGCAAATGTAAATTTTATATTTTCCCAAGAGCGTCCTACAAAATAGAACAATGAAAAAAATGGATTGCTGCTGTGAAAAGAAAGAAGTAAGTGTTTTATTATTATATTCATTTTATATTAATACTATTGAATACATAGCTTTTAAATAATGCCAATATGAATATTTTAATCTTTGGTTTTAATTATATTTGCAAAGAAAACTAACAATGTTTGCATTATTATTTGACAGTTTCCGCAAATGTTGTAACCGCTACGCGTCGCCACCGTCGCGCACATAGCCAATAACGGCGATGGCCTCACCCCCTGTCACTTTGGGTTAAATACGCTTGGTGAACCGTGGGCATTTGCTTTAGCAAGTACCTCTGCCTATCCCGCTTTGGGATTAAAAGGCGTGAAGTGTATTTATTTTTATTCATTTACGATATTTTCACATGTGAAATGTCGTGAAAGATTTGCCAAGGTTGGGCAAGTGGAGATAGACGATCTGCCTACCCCTCTGGGAAACGGGCGTGACGTATTATGTATATACACCATACTATCCAGTACAGACGAATATCGACTGCTTATTTCCAAAGACAACAAAACATGAATGGTAATACAAAACAGTTGATAATTTCCAAACAAGAAAGAAAAAAGCGCGCAGACAAATCCTGCTTGTTGGAAAAGGAATGGTTCGTGAATAATATTTCGCTTGATGTGTCGCGTTCTGAATACCTATGTCATTGTCACGTTTCACGTCGACTAGGGTACCTAGAGCTGTATTTCAATAGATATACCTATAGACCCGATGACATTAGGCTGATATCTGATTTTTTTTAATCACTGTGAACAAGCGTTTGACCACCATCGTGCCTGATGTTAAGCATTGATGTGGTCTACGATGGAGTACACTTGTTCATTATATTATTTGATATACAGAAACGTTTGAAAAAAAAAGAACAACTCCCATACCATAGCTGGCGACAGACTGTTTTATGTTCGGCTACAAAGCCTAGAGCAAGGTTGTGAGCCTGTCTGTCTTCTACCGGGTGCATTTCGGAAAGTGTGCTACACAGTTGCATAACCTAATACCCCGATCGCGTTTTTACAATCATCATCATCATCAGTCCATACTTGTCCACTGCTGGACATAGGCCTCTCAATTGCACGCCACTGTGATCTGTTTTCGGCTTCTCGCATCCAGCTTCTGCCAGCCATCTTGCGTATATTACAATACGATACCATATCCAAAGTTAAAAGAAAATGTAAGAATCAACTTTTTTAAACCTTGTTTGGCGAGTGGGTACATGTACCAAAAATACCTGAGACACCTAATAATCACTAGGTATGTCACGAAAATGTGCAAAAAATGACATCTTAAGTAGCTAGCGTTCTCTCTTTCTCATTGTTCGCGAGCTAACGAGACAGCAAGACGCTGTGCTAAACATCTTGTCTGGAACATGCAAGCATTCACGTCATCTACAACAATAAGAGATCCGTTTCATAAAAATGCTAATCCCGTCACGCGTGCGCTACGCTAGTTTCGTGGATTTTCTAAGATAATATTTTGTAGCGGAGGAAATTTGTAAAGCGAAAAAGTTTTTCGAATACTACGTAAAGGAGTTTGGTATATTTATGATGTGTAATATTATAATATGTTTATTAACTGTATAGACGGCCCTGAATCTTGCCTACTACCCTAAGGTTGAAGGTCATTAGACGTAAAGTATCATCATCAGCTCATGCTTGTCCACTGCTGGACATAGGCAATTACACGCCACTGTGATCTGTTTTCGGCTTCTCGCATCCAGCTTCTGCCAGCCATCTTGCGCATATCATCAGTCCACTTTGCCTAAGGACGTCCCACACTCCGTTTGGCGAGGCGCGGTCTCCTTGCGTTATTGATGTTTTAGTATCACAGGCAGTGCCATCTAAACTGAAAGATCACTTTATTTATCGACCGTACCTAATAATTGTATTATAGTGCATAATAGTGGACTCTAACGAGATTAGCCCAACGAGAACTGAGAAAGAACTATGGAGAGAGAGATCGGTTTTACTCTGATGGACTGTGTCAGAAGTGAGATCTCACAAAAATAAAACGAAAGTTACCAACAGTTCATTGAATTTAATATCATCATCTTCTTTTGAACACCACATGTCAAGGGATATTTGGGCCCTTTATTTCAAAAGAACATGAACTGATTAGAGTGTTATTTTCTCACTTTTTGCATGCAACTGTTGCATTGTATTAGATGGACGTTCATGTAAGATAGGCAATAATAATGAATTATAAATATTTTATAAAACACACACATACCTTTCATCCCATTTTAAGTAACTAAACCACTTGTGTTATGAAATTCGGACAACATGCCTAGACTAAAACACCCAGGAAATTAAGGCCAAGGACACATCAAGGAAGTACCTACTTAAAAGCTCATCACCTAAGTAGTACCCAGTTGTTAACACTGAGACATCCATACAAGTATGGAAAGTCCACACACAAAATTTCGATAGAACGTTGTCCGATATAAGACATAAGACCCTTGTTTTCTTTTCTGTTTGTGTTTCGTCTTTGCGATTTCTAAATGAATATGGTTAATTAATTATTTACCTGATCAGGATAATTATCTACTTCCAACAGAATATACCTACGTTTATTTGTTGCCAGATACTAACAGTTTAATAAAAATATTGTATCTCTAACCGTGTTCACTATAAACAGGTTTTAAATAACTTTGCAGCGAAAAATTACTCGAAAGTCGTAAAAAAGACCGTAAAAATAATGCACCATCTTCAAGTCGGCACCTCTCTGGAAAACATTATTGAAGGTGCTAAAAGAACTATGTTATAATGTTGCAAAGTATCCCTATTACCATTACGTAAGGACCAAAATGCATTTTGACTGCATTCGCCAGAAATGTGGCAGGAAATTAAAAACATTCTACAATATTTTCTTTTAAAAACTCAACGGAATGAAACTCTTGCCGGCTGGAAGATTCGAAATTGGATGGAACCTATAAAGGCGCGAACTGACCGGAAACCAAAGCGTCACGTACTCAGATCGGTATCACGACGACAGATGCCGCCACCGTCAGCGAATTCATTTCCGGTGGAACGTTGAATTTGAATTTAGAAGGCGTTAGACGAAGTGCGCCTGGAAGTGGGTCAGTATGAGTATCCAACGTAAAACCGTTTTCTTTAAAATATTATTAACACTTTTTGGGGCACTAAAAACACAATAAAAGTTTTATTGTTATGACGGGATTTGTCTACGAAAGGGTTAAATAATTTTTATTTGCAGAGGAAATTCTTTGCCGAATGTTCTATACGTGATTTTCACTGGAAACGTTGGATTGAATTGCAGAAAACATATTATTTTTATTTGGCATGTTACTTACACTAAATTGTACAAAGTTATAACACTGCCAAAAGTTTGACTGTAGCGGCTATGGTCTAGTGGTTTGGTCACTCGTATTGCAATCAGAAGGTTGTAGGTACAAGTTCTACTTACGAATTAGGACTCATTTTATGCCACCTTTTGAAATGCTTCGACAAATTTTCCTGATATTCCATACGTTCTTAATGTCCTAGAGTTGTTCTTAGATAAAAAAAATCTCAAGAAAATTTGTTCGACACATATCCTTGGACGCTGGTTGTGCCGTATTTATAAAGATAGATAGAATTTTTTTAAAAATACACTTCACTTTACGCCTTTTAATCCCAAAGCGGGATAGGCAGAGGCACTTGCTTAATAAGCAAATGCCCACGGTTCACCAAGCGTATTTAACCCAACGTGACAGGGGGTGAGCCCATCGCCGTTATAGGGTTCACACACCTTGTGGTGTGCTGGTTTCATCACGATGTTGTCCTTCACTATACGAGCGTTGCGTTGCGTACATAGACTCTGAAAAAGAGTCCCATTGGTACACGTCCAGTAGCCGGACCCAAACCCGCGACCTCTGTTTTTACAAGTCAAGTATATGACGTACTGGACTACAGACTTCCGAAATTTTTTTAGTTCAATGAAACACGAAATACACATAAACATAACAACAAATTAAATAACAATAAGACATAAGTATGTGTGTGCCGTGCTTCACGCGAAGAAAATAGGCTTCGACTCAGCTTAATGTCACATTTACCTACGACGCTGGTATTCTGTCGACACCCGACAGATGACAGAATGACGCAACCATCACTTTCCTTTCATGTGGTTACTATGCACATAGAGTAGTTGTTCACATCAAAACAAAACAAAACATAACAATTTTTTTTATCACTATGAAAGCGTTTGATCACCATCCTGCCTGATGTTAAGCAGCGAATGAATAAACAGAAAATGAATTAATAATTAGTAAATAAACACCAAATAAATAAATAATCGACTAATTAGAAGTACTCACATAAATATATTTCACGAACAAATGACCAGACAACTAGGATCACAAACATGTATTTTTGTGCATGTTTCGCCAGTGAAAACGCACGGTAAGAGAATAATCAAGGAATGAATGTTTAAAATTTCAACTGATTTTAACTGAGCCAACATTACAAGCAGATTCATTCAGAACAGAGGTCAAATCAAAACTGACAAACCGTAAAGCGTGGTCTTCTCACACAAAACTAAGGAAAGATTTTAGAAATTCTAAAATCCAGTGATACAAGATCCTGTGGGACAATGATATAAACGAGTGAAGATCTGAAACACGTCGTTGTGGCTACGAGATCTGTATCGGGATCTATGGCACTTGTGTTCCGTGTGGGGCCATGAAATGCCAGATATGAGATTACGTTTCTATGTAAATTAAAATATTAAAAAAATACACTTTACGACTTTTACTCCCAAAGAGGGGTAGGCAGAGGCACTTGCTACGTCGTACTAAAAATGGTTACGGTTGACCAAGCGTATTTAATCCAACGTGACTTTCGACACTTCGAACATCTACTATGATAAATTTAAGTATGTCTAAACAATGCATTTATTTATTTTCAACATCATGTTTCATAAAGACATTTACAGCTTAAGACCAACACAATCGATATTTAAAAAGAAAAAGTGAAAAGTGCAAGTTTATTTTCTCAAAGCAACCGGGTTCGATTCCCGAGCTGAATACAGTTCTTTTTTCAAATAAAGTGTCAATGCAGTTTTTCTTTTTATCAAAATCGGTGACATGGTTCCTAAGAACAAATCTTCGTATGTCGTATAGTTTCGGACTTTCCCATACTGACCGATTCGAATGAGCCACCCTGCATACAGGCTGACTTTGTGTCATGATCCTTACCATCTTGACCTAGTTCAGAAAATTATAGCGATGCCGACTGTAAGTATAGTTATTTTTATTATTGAGACATATTTTTTTTTAAATGTGACTTTTTTCTCCAGCATTTACAACAAAATATATGGTCACATAAACATTTATAACAAAAAAAAAGGTTTTTTCGGGAAAAGAAGTATACCATTGAAATCACTGTAATTTACTGAGTAAGAAAATCTAAGTCCGGATCAAGACTCCCGTAGTCATCTTCTATATATATTATTACAGGAGACGTGCGACGGTAACAACATCGCTTTTAAAACCCAAATTTCGTGGCCCAACAATAAAACACAACGTCCAGCTTGTTGCTTTTCGTCCATTTTACTCGTATTTACGGTTCCACGTCTATGTTTTATGGCCACAAAGACACGCTATATGTCGGAGAACGGGCCCTGTATCGCTGAGTCAAGTGGTTGCAGACAAATCACGGTTTAGACAATGTAAGGTTTTGTCGAGCCGGCGTTGATAAGACCTACCACTTTGTGGTGAGCGTTCATATCATAAGAAATGTTGGGAATACAAGCTCTTGTAAGTTATTTGATTGTATACGTGAATATGTCTTCGTTACCATGGATAGTGTTTTCAACATGAGGGGAGCGAACAGTATAAGAGAAAATACAACGGTGATATTAAAATTCTAGAACGTTGGAGTTCAATTTAGGTTGGTTTTTGTGAAGTTCTCTCTGTCAAAATTCACAAGGTATAAATACGGAGGTAAGTCTCAAGGAAGTATGTAAATGTCGTTGATAGTCTATCGATTCCGCTTATAGTTTATTTGTATTGTTTGTTTGCTAATTTTCTTAGGAAATGTACGGGATACTTTGTGTTGGTTAAATGCGCTTTGCTGCGAGAGTCATTTTGAATACAATTTCAAACTTGTCATTTTGATATGCGCAGATACCGGATTGAGGTTAATATTTCAGACTTTATTGTATACTCGCGTCGTCCTAAGAAGTCATCTTTGATTTTTTCCGTATTTCCTTGTAGTAGGATCTATTTTTCATTGCGCTCGGCGGTAACTGTATTTATTTGACGACTGTCATTATATAATGGAGTATTTACACGAGGCCTTAAGATAATCCTTTAAGCCAAGCCAATATTGTCCTCGTGTGGGAAAATCCAGCGCAATGGATGAATTAATGATGGATCGTCACGCCTTTTTTATATCACTTCGTTGGACAAGTTCAGTTCATCTATACTAATACTCATCATCAGACTATATTTACCCACTGCTGGACATAGGCCTCTACAATTGCACGCCATCGTGATACTAATAATAATATACTAATTATCAAACGTCACTGTGAAACTAATATTAATATACTAATATTATAAATGCGCAAGTAACTCTATCCTCTCAGGCAAGGTGGACTGATGAGTATGCGCAAAATGCCTGGCAGAAGTTGGATGCGAGAAGCCGAAAACGTGTCGAGTGGCGTGCAATTGGAGAGGCCTATGTCCAGCAGTGGATGAATATGGGCTGATGACGAACTAATGAACAAGAACATAATAGGCAGCATGCTTAATGATTACATCGAGAAGACGCAGCTTTACACCATGCAGGATGGTGATCCATCCAACACATACCCATTTGCTTTAAGCTAAATTAAACCTTAAATTGTAAAGTAAAAGGCCTTTATCTTTTCGAATTTGTTTTTACTGAGATTTGACAGTTTGAATTATTATTTATAAATCATTAAATTATAGGTATACTTCCGGACAGCATTTTTGCTATTGGTATCACAACGAATACAATTCCTCTGTGTCAATTCTTTGCGTATGATTTTATGTATTTGGAACACAATCGTACAGACCTCGCCGTTGTTTGCATACCAAAGCCCGTAATAAAAGCAGATTACATAAAAAAAGAAAACCTCCTCAACGGACAAAAATAAAATTTTCACGAATAAATTATCGCTTAATCCGGCGCGACGCAACACTTCCTCTGAAAACAGACACGTCATATTGTATAATTACAAAATACAACGCCTGAATAATTTCGAAAAGGCTAGCTTTTTGTTGATAAAAATCTGAAAGCTCACGAACAACAGCAGTATTTGTAATTAATTTATTATCTCCATCGGTTTACGGTTCATTCGCTGAAAAGTTCATTTCATGCGTGTCCTACAAACCGTATTTAAATGAACTGCGGTTTCATAGAAAACACTTTGGAGGAAGGCTCAAATTTGTCTCGTTGGAAAAACGATCAATTCAGCCGCGATTCTTTACGCGCCATTATTTGATTATCGAAAAATACTGTAACCGATTTTCCGATTAACAAAAATGTCGGACGATTTTTTTTTTCAACGCCGATTTTCTTTTTGCGCCGAATTACCTACCATTGAAATAGTGAGCCCGGGTATTATGAAAAATAATTGTATTTTTATAACTCTATAAAAATTACTTTTTTTGGCAACAATATTAATTTAACAAAAACGGTTCGTTAGTGTTTTGGTCCACAGGGAAATTATGCGGTAGGATATTAAACTTTTCTGACACCAAGATGATCACGCAGGATCTTCTTTATCAAATTCAAACTCAAATAATAATATATTTATTTCATCACTACAAGTGCTTATTGTATACAAATATGCGGTAGTATAACACAAAGCTCCATGAAAGTCATGTACGGTCTGGAAAACAAAAGTAAACGTCCCCTGATCGAATTAACTTCTGTTATTGGCCAGAACAACGGAGAAGTAACTGTGACTCATGTCAATGCGTAATATCCCTAGTGCCCTAATATTCTAAAATATAAAGTAGGTAAATCTTATCAATCATAAACCTAACAGCATCATGGTATAACGATAATGATGCTCACGGGGATCTTCGGTGAGTTTTACCCGACCACGCTTAAGCTCCCTGAACATTTTAACACCATACAAAGCTACAAAACTACATCATCACATCTACACACATCAAAAGTGTCTAGGGGATCAAGAACATTTTTAGCTCTAAAAAAATCTAATTTATTTAAATCAAATCTAATCTTCTGGATTGGTCTCCTACCTAATTCTCCATGCCTGTATCAATGACTTATCACTACATTTTGAATAAATTATGAAAGAATTTAGTTTTTGTAAAGTATATTCATGATTGCAATCTTCTAAAATGTAGGTACTTGATCCCTAGATACTTTTTATGTGTGTAGTTCCGAAAACGGCAGTGGTATACAGTTATCAATACCCACGTCTCATCTTACGATGTTGATCCTATTTACACGCGACTTGAAGACCTTCAGACTGTACTGCGCAGGAAACACAGACTCCGGCAAGTCATTCCACATCCTGGCGGTTCGCACTATAAAAGTGGACGCAAACCGTTTGGTTCGCGTAAATGGTATATCCACCTGGTATGGATGATATACATGTGGACATTCTTTTATATAAATATAAACACTTATCTCCTATTATATTTACAGATATAATCGTCAGACCTGTTTCATAGCTTCCATTTGTCACGTTCCTGGAAAACCTCTTTCGCCTTTTCCATCTCCATACATCTCGTCATACTCAGTACGCCGGCCTCCTTAAGACATCGCGAATCTGCTAAATAAATGTCTTTTTAGGACCCGTCCCCACTAACGTAAAATTATAATTATGTATTGTCTCTGCCTATCCCCAGATATTCCAAGAAAGAAACTTGACTTCATGTACATCATTGTCTATTAAACAATACTACCAGCAAAATAATAGTGTTGTACACAGGTGTTTTCCCCACCAGGATTTCGATATAAAACAAAACACAACAACGCCCGTTGCGTGATTTACGCGACGCAGGATATGGCCGGGGCTTTGCGATAGAGCTTTTGTTCCCACTCAGCCTCTCTTATCGCGTCTGTAGGGATGTGAAGCTGCTGTTTTATCGATAAACACATTATAAGGTTGAACGATTTCGCGGTGAAGTGGTTTCTCTATTTTCGGTGCAGGTACTGACTTAGATGAAGATGGATGATACTATCTGTCTTCGTAGTGATTGAACGAGAAAGGGAAGCGAGTGATTTCTCTCTTAGTCAACTGGAGCAATGCTGCTTTTATGTCTGATGTGTGTTTGTGTATAAATCTTTGTAATACGATAACTGGAGTAAAATCCGTTTTTTAAAGAAACGCGCACTGACTTTATATTAATAGTTTAAAACCGGTATTACGTCACGAAGGTAAGCTGAATACTTATCTTTGGTTAATTTTCGCACCTTAATACCCGTTCTAAAGTTTTAAGATAACTAAAGTATTTTTTTAAGATCTTAGTTTCGTGATATTTATGGGCTTCTTTAGGGACATACATGGGCTGGCCATATTCGCCGTAGAACCGATGACCGTTGGGGAAAACGACTACTCGAGTGGAGACCGCGTCTCGGAAAACGGAGTGTAGGTCGCCCTCAGGCAAGGTGGACTGATGATGGCTGGCAGAAGCTGGATGCGAGAAGCCGAAACAGATCACAGTGGCGTGCAATTGGAGAGGCCTATGTCCAGCAGTGGACAAGTATGGGCTGATGATGATGATGATTAGGGACATACGACGTTTTATGTTAAAACGTACCTTTGTAATGGAAGTTTTGTACAGTAGGCCAAGAATCTGGTCTACCAATCTAAGGTTGAAAATCTAAATGGTTATTTTTTCACTTGTCACAATATAACTCTACTTTATTGACGTTTAAGTGACACAGCAAGTAAAATAAAAACCTTTCAAATATTTTTTAGTGTTAAAAAATATTTGAAATTGACACCAAACTAAAACCGACAAAGAAAAAGCTTTGGTTTGGTAATTTAACAAGAACCAACGATGAAAGTATTAAATAAATTATGCAGTAATATTATTCAGTTTAATTGAATGCAATGGGAATGGTAGGTACTGGTGGAAAGAAACATTCACTAAATAAATCAATTATACTCTACAAGACAGATATAAAGACACAAAAAACCGAATAAATGGTACGAACACAAAAATAAATCCATACATTGTCTCGGCCACTGTTGGAGGCAGGCGGCATGGCTTATTCTTCTTCCTAGCGTATACCCCAGTTCCATTCTAACCTTTTTTTATCGCGGGCAATTCCTTTATGTATATCCCACCGCTGTCCCCAGCGGCAGGGTTATGTGGGACTTGTGCCTACTAAAACCTTACGGTGACCGTTCCCGCGTTATTGCCGGGGCTCCGGAACTGTGTGAGCCAAGTTCTATTCAACCCTACCGGTCCCAACTAGGGTCCTCTTGTCTGCTTCTGTTACTCCTTTATTTACAAGAAATCTGTTGACACCATCCTGTCTGAAGCAAGGATGTTGTCTACGGTGGAGTACTTACTGATTGTTAACGACATCATTTTTTTTTGTGAGCCTTGGTCCGCATGATATCCTGCAAATACGTTATGAATGTAAGAAAAATATATCGATAAAATGTTCACCGCACTATTTCACACAATCGACGTGACTATCTCATGAAAGGCAAAATAAAAATAAACGAATCGCAATGCAGTGCTCAATACGTTCATTGAAATGAAACGATTAATATGAAGGCAGCCATTTTGCCATCTACCTAGGAACGTTTATTGGAAAAAAACCATCACAGGGAAGTGAAAATATTTTTTAACATTTTATGTCATAGTAAAAAGTAATAGCCGTGTTTTTCTGATGTTCTCTGCGTGGATTGGATATTGAAATATTTTTTATCTGCGATCATAATAATATTTTGCTTCAAATAGGTACATACATAGGTAAGTAAGTTTTGTGTAGATATCGAATGATTCTACCTTTTATACATTTATTTTTTATACAGTTCTCAGTCTCCATAACTTTTTATTAAAAAAAAACACTTCACGCCTTTTAATCCCAAAGCGGGGTAGGCAGAGGCACTTTGCTTAATAAGCAAATGCCCACGGTTCACCAAGCGTAATCAACCCAACGTGACAGGGGGTGAACCCATCGCCGTAAGAGGGTTCACACACCTTGTGGTGTGCGGGTTTCATCACGATGTTGTCCTTCACCGTACGAGCATTGCGTTGCGTACATAGGCTCTGAAAAAGAGTCCCATTGGTACGCGTCCAGTAGCCGGACTCGAACCCGCGACCCGTGGTTAGAGTCAAGTATCCGACCAACTGAACTACAAACGTTCTTTTTATTGTATTTATTTATTAACGTCTGTGGTTCAGTTGTTCGGCGGACACTTGCCTTGCAACCGGGTGGGGTTCGAGTCCGGCTATTGGACGTGTACCAGTGGGCCTATATACGCAATGCAACGCTTGTATGGGGAAGCACATCATCGTGAGGAAACCCGCCCGAAACCCGTTGGGTCAAATACGCTTGGTGAACCGTGGACATTTGCTTAGCAAGTGCATCTGCCTACCCCGCTTTGGGATTAAAAGCCTAAGATTATAACCTATCCTACTACGATATAAAAGTAAGATATTAAAACCTTCTATCAATAATTGGCTCACCCCCTGTCACGTTGGGTTAAATACGATTGGTGAACCGTGGGAATTTGCTTTAGCAAATGCCTCTGCCTACCCCGCTTTGGGATTAAAAGGCGTGAAGTGTATTTTTTCTATCAACAATTGTAAATACTGTGAGTATATTACTGTATCTGTCTATTCTACATAAGGGACCATACAATAGTTAGAAGGATAGTTAGCGCTGAGTGACTGTTAAAGCGCAACGTAAACAATATTATTTTAAACCGTATTGTAGGTCCCGGTATGTAAAACGGGGTATTTTGGTACGCCCGGGGCGTATTGTGGCAAATTTTTTCATCAAAATAATTCCCAAAGGACCAACTTGCTAACTGCACTTGGTTTTTTTTATATTTTGTGGCACCCGCATAATCGTCATAATATTTTTCTGCAGATTAATAATAAATCAAGTTGTTTTGGTCAACCAGTTGGTTCTTTACCAACCCGGGTACACCCCGTTTGATCTGTACATACCTAATTCCAAACTACGATTTACTGAACATTACTTAGAGAAAACATTAATTGTTTGTAGAAGTACGAGACAGGTACCTAGATATATCATTACATTTGTATAAAACAAAGTCACCTCCCACTGTCTGTCCCTTTGTATGCTTAGACCTTTAAAACGCAATGATGCGGTTTGAGGTTTAAGGTTTTTTTTTCATAATACCAGGGTATCGCTAATAATGTACATAAATACCGGACTCAACTGAGAGAAAACTATGCAACGTAAAAAAAAAATAACTGGTAATTCCACAATTATTTCACGTTAACTAGCTGACCCGGCGAACGTTGTTTTATCAATATATAGTGTAAAAATACCCCGGGCAATGGTCTCAGAAATGTTGTTGGGCTCGTCAATATGATTTTTTATTTTATTTTATATCCGGAGGCCAAAACTTGTCTATTTTGTATGGAGATGAAACAGTTTTGTTTAATTTCCCCGTTTGTCGCCATAGTCAAATTTGTTCATATTCACGAGCCCAACAACATTTCCAAGACCATTTCCCGGGGTATTTTTTACACTATGTATTGATAAAACAACGTTTGCCGGGTCAGCTAGTTAACGTAAAATAATTGTGGAATAACTAGCCAGTTATTTTTTTTGCGTGGCATAGTTTTCTATCAGTTGAGTCCGCAAAACATGGTCACTAACAAAATTATTTGCCGCATTCTGGCCACGGTTCATTCATATGCATGACACATTTTCCGGTCGCTTGTTGGTTTCTAATTTGATTACGTTTTGCGACATGAAAAACAAACTGGTCGGAAAAAAGCGTTAAAAAACAATCCAATGGTTTGTAGTTTAAAAAAAAAAGTGAACGAACGTCCGTTACAATATGTTTTTGTTCCAGTGGTTTCGATTTGAACTACGCGGGAATTCCATATATATATTTTTAATAGTATTCACCCCGTTGTACACGTTAGTGCACTTTTTCAGCCAGTATGTCAGGACGACATAGAACGTAAATACGTGGTTCTATAGTATAACGTAAATGCTAAAAGATTGCTGTCTGTTTTCCAGTTGGTCGGACACTTGACTTGCAGTCGGGAGGTCACGGGTTCGGGTCGGGCTACTGGACTTGTACCAATGGGACTCTTTTTCAGAGCTTGTGTACGCAACGCGACGCCCGTACGGCGAAGGACAACATCGTGATGAAACCCGCACACCACAAGGTGTGTGAACCCTATAAGACGATGGGCTCACCCCCTGACACGTTGGGGGCACGTCAAAGAGATGGTTCTTGGAGACAAGATATAGACGCTTTCATACTAAGAACGTACAGTGCATACAAAGTAACATAGCCCGGTTCAGATATTTGCATACATTTTTTATATTTAAATTAATTAAAATTATAATACGTAAGTTTCAGCAGAAATTATGCCAAAAATAATTTAAATCACAATCATGATTCCCAAGAACGCGTCTTCGGAACCTTCTAGATCCTCTTCATCACGATAAAGGACAATGGCACCATTATGCTGCGAACAGGAACAAAGAACCAAACCTGATAAAGCTTCCCTCACCGATCATAAATTATTTTCATATAACGTTGCTATGGACCCTTAAAATCTACCAGATTATCAAACACCTGACGTGGTACAATATTCAAGGACATCAAGACCAGAGGAAATTAGGCCAATGTTCATCTCTGCTTCATATACACCTGAAAGGAACCGTTTCGATTCATTCAAATTCATCGGGTGTGTTTTCATTCGCGGAAACAATAGAGAATTGGCTTAATTAAATGTTTTTGTACATTCAATTAATGCGTTTTGGATTTTGAGAAATTAAGTTTATATTAGTATTAGTTACGTCACAGAATTAATACAGTACTTTAACACCACTTATATGCCATGTTGTGAGGTTGACTGTTAGATAATCTAATACCTTAGTTAATGGCGGAATTGCTATTTTGAAGATACACAAAGCTCAACTTAACTTGCCAGTTGTATGTCAAACACGGAATAACCAGTTCAAGTAGACCTGTAATAACCGTTGTATAAGTGATAACGCGTTTTTGGTAAAGGGGTTAGTATTTAGTACATCCTACCTTTTGTACTTTTAGTGCAATAAACTAAAGTAGAAAAACAACCCTTTCCGCAAAAAGTGGTTTATCTTTAGTCCTCCTAAATTCTCATGCCTATCTCATTCCGACGTTTACTAAGTGAAAGAGAAAACTCCCATTTTGATGACTTTATTTTCTAGTGCAATCTAGAGCAATTAACTATTCGCCATGATATTTACGTAAACTAATATTATAATTTAAATGAGGTTTTCCAGACACAATATTATTGTTAGCTAGAGGCAAAAAAAATTTGCTAGTGATGCCAATGGTTTTGAAGCATTTTAGACTGGGAAGGGGACAGAATCAAACCCACCTACCAAAGAGTACAGTTTGGCGTGAAAAAAAAACAACATAACCTTTTGCAGCGACGCACCAATTTCCATGGACATGAAAAAAATGTTCGCGATATTTTTGTGGGGAAATAAATCGGCACTTCCATTTCCTATACTCCGAACATTGATCAAGAGAGGTCAGTCCTCCAACGTTCTGACTCTAGATTGCATAATGAATATGTGAGGTGTAGAAAGTTCAGACCATTACTGAATTAGGTTTGTAAAAGATACCAGAATCTACAAAATTGTGCGGTTTCAATAAAGGTAGTAATTCAAAAACATGTATCAAAAACGCTTTTAAAAATTATTCATTATTACAAAAATGTCTGTTTTGCTATATTTGAGGGTCAAAGTTTGATGGGTTTGTGATATTTTACGTCAAATCCGGTCTGTTGCTGACCGATTTAAAGAGCATGAATGAATTGATCTTGGGAAATCTAAGAATCAGATTTAATTAGTTACAAATGGCAGGGGTTGTCAGAAGGTGGCCCAAAATAGAGAGAAGTGGAAGTCTGTGGGGAGACCTTTACTCAGCAGTGGGTAACAAACGAGGCTAAAAAAACAAAAATGTAGATCACTCTCTCTCTCTATCTCTCTCTCTCACACTCATTTACTAGTGGCAAACCTACCTTGTGATGTCTTGTTGTCAATCAAAATTGATAGACCACTTTTTTGGTCAAACTGTTTGTGCAGAAAATATGCAAGGAAAATATCAGTGGAAAAATTGATTTTGTAACACGAATTCCGTTCTCAGAAACCAACCTTCCGTGGTCGAATCCAGTGGGCTGTGGTATCGAAGCAGCTCGATATTCCCCGATGTCCGCGCAAGTATCAAGATGTCTTTATTGTGATTTATGCGCGGACAGCGGACATGCGGCGGTAAGTAATGGCGGGCCAGACCCACCCATGGTGCAAGTGGATGCCAGGTTCGCTAAGTCTCTGGGTATGGCGCAAGGAAATGTTGGTGAGGTTTTATTGTAACTATTCAAACAGGACTTGCCGTTAGTTGGATGAACTGCAGTATGCTTAATGCTCTGGTATTTTAGTATACATTTCGTCTATACTAATAGACCCGACAGACGTTGTCCTGTCGAATTCTCATTCAACGGGAAAAGGAAATAGTTTTCTAAAAAAAAATAACCTGACAGAGATAATTGAAGACGAAAGAGTTGCAACTAGGTAATTTATAGGAATCGGTCTTTTGTTGATTTTATTTTTAAAGAAAATTCCTTATTACGTTTATTGATGCAGTGATAGAATCTAGATCTATTAATTATAAACTATTATGTACATTTGATTTCTGCACGACGTTGTACACATTAAAAGAAAAACATAAACCGTTAATTCTGTTTCCTTTGGAATTTCGGAATTTTACTTCTTATTCCTCCGAAACGTGCAATTTCTTGGTGATCAGTTAAAGAGAGTTCTTGTGAAAGCGTAAATAAACAAACATTCATATTTCGTTTATACATACATAAACTTCACGCCTGTCTCCCAGAGGGGTAGGCAGAGACTACAGATCTCCATTTGTCACGATCCTGACATACCCCTTTCG
>SJJU01023982.1:0-10922 GCA_012932125.1 Conopomorpha cramerella | reverse complement strand
CCGTCGCGGGTCGGCCCGGCATTGCAGTGCCGCCGGGATCGGCCCAAATAAAACTCATGATTCGACTGGTAACCATCAGCCATCTCTCCCGCTTTTATCCGGGTTTGTCGCTGGCTGTGGCTATATATCTTAACCAGTCCCAGTCCCTGTACTAAGTTCGTACAACAGAATCACTGTCAGCATGGTTAATTTTATTATACTATACTATTCGTATTATTATAACATGTGTTAATTTTATCACTATACTGCTATACAAAATGACTAATTTGCCATTAATATTATTTTTATTGACGTGTTAGTGCACATATAGTGTCATCAGGATTATAAAGGACTGATATACCACCTCCCTTCGCTGACGGCACTTTCAGAATATAGCAATGCATTATTATTCCAACTATTTATTTAGACTACGAAATTATAAAAAAAGAATGTCTGATTTTGAACAGGATCGCGCCATCCTGTTCACATGGCAAGACAACGCAAGTGTCCGCGAGCGGCTCGAGGCGAAGGCCCTGCCTCAGACGCTCATCTCCACCGTGCCGCTGGAGGACGGCAGCGCGGCGCCCTTCCGCCTCATCATGCCGCCCGGCCTCGACATGACTGACCCCAACACCAAGTACCCGGTCATATACTACGTGTACTCCGGACCTAACACTAACACCGTCTATGATACTTTTACTGTTGGTAAGTAAAGTACTTATGAGTATTTGTTAAGGTTTTTTGTTAACTTCACGGTCACTGTCTGTGGTATCTACTGTAAATATTACTTTTGACTGAATTTCTTTAAAAAAAAATCAACTATAGAGCGAGTCCGTAGACGTTTTCAACTTTTTATTAGACAACTGAAAAAAAAAACATTATATGGATACAATATGTTTATAACGAATGAACTCAAAAAAACTTTATCTATTTTGTATGGATATATATTTTTTAAAGTCTCGGCAATAACGCCGTAGTAAAAGTTGTTCATTTTGTCGGGGTCCATTTGCACGCAGTACGTAGTATAAAATGCCTTACAAAACCGCTAAGGAAAGCCGTTGTCAAGTATGTATTAGTTGATCTGTTAGATTATTCAAAAATGTCTAATGTAGCTACATTAGAAATCTTATCGAAACAGTCTCCGGGACTTATTATAAAAATACATGAGTTTTTTTCCGATTCTGGAACACTCTAACCTTGCCTATCACTCCATGTTGATTTGATTGTCGACTTTTAGGACACTCACCGTATAAGTGTTTGGATAAAACGGTTAAACAATATACCTTGTCCACCAGGCTACCACTCGTATCTGACGACGTCCCGCAACATAGTGTACCTGCTGGCGGACGGCCGCGGCTCCGGACTCAAGGGCCAGGACTTCCTTTACGCCATCAACAACGGACTTGGCTCCGTCGAGATCGAAGACCATAGCGTCATTTTGAAGTACGATTTATTGTTTTGTTTTTTTTTTCGCAAAAAGAGTATCTGTTTTTTTAAATACGCTCTGTGAACCGTTGACATTTACTTGGAAAAGTTACTGAACAACAGTAGTTTGTTCGTCCTTTTCTATCTCTAGGAAAAGTGAGAGATAGGAACTTGTTCTATAGAACATACGGTACATATCCGCATGTTCCTCTGCCTATTGCTTTGGGAATTAAACGTTTGAAGTGTATTGATTTTTATCCTTTTTATGAAGACCTGGTAGACGCTCCATTTTATCGAGTGAGGTTAAACAATTGTGATGAAAACCGCATACCATAAGGTGTGTGTGTGTTTTTGTGAACCTTTCGACGGCATATGTACTCTCCTCTTAGCAATTAGTGCGTTAACTTTATGTTTATATAAAATAAAAAAATAATTTTACGTCTTTTACTCTATAACGGGGTAGGCAGTGGAACTTTGGTACTAAGCAAATTAAGTTTTTTTTAAAAATACAAAGTATCTACGTGTATGATTCATAATATGTATTCATATTTATACGACATAAATCTTAGAAGCTCATACTAATAAACTGCACTTACAATGAGGTATTTTTAAACTAATTTTCCTTTATGACATAGAGATAACTTTTTTGCCACCAGTTTTGTGCCGCTTTTCAATCAGAATTTTTATTTAAACTATATTTTTTAAGACTTGAGACTTTAATGTTGACTTGATTGAAATTGTTGCAAGAAGTTTCGCTCAAAGAGGTTTTTATGGATGATCGACATCGATCAAAATTTAAAAAAAATCCTCATTAAAAAAAAAACTTGTAATCCAGGGAGGTGTTGTCCCGGTACGAGTTCCTGGACGCGTCCCGCGTGGGTATCTGGGGCCACAGCTACGGCGGGTACGCCACGCTGCTGACGCTGGCGCACGACGACGAGGGCCTGTTCCGCTGCGGGGTCTCCGGGGCTCCCGTCACGTCCTGGCTTTACTACAGTAATATAATTTATGTTTCATTTTTTAAAAGAAACGCACTCTGACATTATGTGAATAGTTTAAACCGGGTGTTACGGCGCGAAATTAACCAAAGCCAGTTCGTGGTCGCGAGCTGACCACGACACATGTAACCGTGTCGAAACGTCGGGAAAATAACGAAGGTAAGCTGAATGCTTGTCTTTGGTTAATTTCGCGCCGTAACACCCGGTTGAAACTATTAATATAATTTACTTTTTTAAGTCGGTTAAAAAGAAATGAAACTAGGTACATACTTAATTTTTAATCGACTTTAAAAAAAGGAGGAGGGTCTCAATTCGTCGGTACTTTTATCTTTGTTACCTTAAAACGTTTGATTCGGTGAAAAGGTACTGGTTGAAATCGGTTCTTTTTTTTTAAGTTACACAACTTTTTATTAAATTCACAAACAAGCATACTTTTTGACACGTGTAAAAAATTAAGTGACAGAAATGTCAACTGTAAAAGGACTCCTAGCAATAACTATAATATCTTTCAAAAGTTGTGCATATTGACGAGCCCAACAACGTTTCTAAGAACTTTGCTCGGGATCCTCCTCTTACACACTGATTAGTGCATTAAAGCGTAGATCACTTCGTTTATTTAATCTTTGAGACTTCTATCAATCACTCCGTTTATTTAATGTTATTTCGTAAATATTTGAAAATATGTTATCTATCTATAGTTATGTAATTTTTTAAAACATTTATGTATTCTTATTATTTTAGTAACAGATTAGAACATACTCGATCAGATAGCAAAACACAAGTTTAAAAAACATGATGGAACTTCCTCCATCATGTTTTTGAATATGGTTGGATGTTGATGAACTCGCTCTGAGCAATAACGTCACCTTTCGCAATCTTACCATTGTCAATTTTGAATCTGTAATGTACAGTAAGCAATAAATAATATATTAATACATTCATTCATTCGTTTAGCACACTCACCAATCACGCCACTGTTTCCAAGATTCCTATCCCATTATTCTAAGACATTAGCAGTCGCTGATGTTAAAATTCCCTCCAGACACGATGTACACCGAACGCTACATGGGCGTGCCGACTGTGGAGGACAACCTCGCGGGCTACGAGTACGGTGACGTCACACTGCTGGCTGAACAACTTCGCGGCAAGGACTTCTACATCATGCACGGCAACGCTGATGACAACGTGCACTTCCAGAACGCGGCCAAGCTCTACACTGCGCTGCAGCAGCTGAATATACCTTTTGAGCAGATGGTAACATTCATCATCATCATCAGCCCATACTTGTCCACTGCTGATATAGGCCTCTCCAATTGCACGCCACTGTGATCTGTTTTCGGTTTCTCGCATCCATCTTGCGTATATCATCAGTCCACCTTGCCTGAGGGCGTCCTACACTCCGTTTGCCGGGACGCGGTTTCTACTCGAGAACCCGTTTACCCCGAAGGTCATCGGTTCTACGGCAAATATGGCCGGCCCACTGGCACTTCAGTTTGCTAAAACGATGAGCTATGTCGATGACTTTGTTTCTCTGTCGGATCACTTCATTTCTGATTCGATTATACTGACAGATATTGCACTGCTACATGAGTTGTACTGTAATCCTACTAATATTATAAATGCGAAAGTTCGGATGGATGTCTAGATTTATGGATGGATGGATGATGATGATGATGCACTCCGGTCGTCACTGAAACTGTGTAGTACTTGAGTGACTATTATTTAATGCCTGCTCAGATCAAACACAATTAGACTTGCAAGCAGCGTACCATCTTCAGTCTGTCACTTCTCCATCAAAATGTATGGACCATCCAACTGTGACTTTTACTATTAATTTGACAGTTTGGATCCATATATACCGTGATAATACGCAATAAGGTATAGGTTCTTACTCTTTCACTACTGCATGTTTTTCATATCGTTGTGTCGATTAATTCTAAGTCAGTTCAGGATTGCTTGTCTAGTTGTTTTTGGTCTGAGGATGCTTATAATAGATTTTAATGTCCCAAAAAGAAAAAAAAACATGGTATCTGTTGTGCTGGTGCTGGAGAATGACATCATGAAAATCCGCGGGTTCCAAAAATAATCCTGTATGCAAAAATGCGATATACGAAACATAGGGATCGAATAACGCATTCGGTAGATAAACATCAAAAGTAAATCTGGGTAAATTCACCGTTATTATTGTTTTAAAGTAGGACCATGATAATATATTCGAAATAATCTAATGGCGATTTTAAGCTTGAAATTTAATCCCGACGATATTGAATGGGTGACAGTTTTGATGTGATTAATTTCTGTTCGCTTCGAACGGTGTTTGATCCCGTACTATCTTAGCAGCAATTTTAAGACCATTTACATAGGTACCATAGTGCGGCTTAACATCTTTATTATCAGTCAATACATCTTATTACTTACGTACATATGTATATTTTTTGTTGCTTCGCCGTGTGTATTAAGAAATTAAGCTCTCTCGATATATAACGGCGAATTGGCCTTGTGGTGACCGTGTGTAGAATTCATGTGGCACAGCCCAATTTTTCCCATTGTGGGGGTCCTAAGAGGCAACCGAGGGCATTCTCCAGAGGACGGGCAGCAGCGCTTTCTATGAGTTAAACCACAACACCACTGCGATCGACAACCCACCTCCCAAGATTAAAAGGCGGGAGTGTATTTTTGTAAATTATTATAAAAATTAAATATTAATATTAGGATTTCTTTTACAGTCGTACCCCGACGAAGCTCATAGTTTGGTCGGCGTGAACATGCATCGGTACCTCACCATGGACCGGTACTGGACCAAGTGTCTGGATTTGCAAGATTAGACCAAACAATTCACTTTAATAAATTATAAAATAGTAGGTCCTAGAGACAGGGGACTGTTTTGTGAAATATATTTATACAAATAGCAAAATAATATTCATGTAATTCCTGTAAATAACAGTAAATACAAATATATTTTATTGTTCTAGATAAGTTAACACACTTCTTATTAAAATGTTATTGAATTTTTATTTGGTCTTTTTTTTTACAAATGACAATTACTCGGGCATTAAGTTTGTATACTGTGTGCTGCCTCACAATGTAAAAAAAATGTTCATGTGTTTCTGAGCTTTGCTTTAACATTATAAAAATACCAAATTAATGGACTTGAGAAATGTGTTTTCATGACTTATTTATAGTTCGGTACTTATCTAGGTGCAATGCATGTTAAATAATAGCTTTTTAAATAACACGAGTTTTTACTCTAGTACGTACTGGCCACTATTTCCTTGAAAGGACATTTACCTCAAACAAATAAGTATTCCAAATTTGAACTTTAAAAAGAAAAGGAATAACAATGTTTTACGGAAACAGGAACTGCCAGTTTTGCGAGGCTGTCGACCCGCCAAAAGTGAAAGGGAGATGTTCGATCATACTTGGTAGGTATATTATATGATTATACCCTGTTTAGTCGGTATCCTTATTAAGTGAGTATACATAATATATGCATAGTTTCTCCGTCTCCCAGAGGGGTTAGCAGAGACAATAGAAATTCACCTGCTTTTATCCTGTATAGAATAGAGATTTCTAAGAAAGACATTTCAAATCAAGCATCAAATCAAATAATTTTATTTCATCGTGTGTATTTCATCAACTGTAGTGTATTACATACTTGATGAAAGTCATATATTATTATGATTTGAAACTTTGAACATCCTCTCTTCTGTTGGGACAGACTCAGACTTAGAGATTATGGGTAATAACACAGACCTTTATGCTTAGTTAGGATTTATTTAATGCATGAGGTAGTTCTACCTAATTTAGTATCTATTTTACGTCGGTTTCAACACTGTGTAATATCTACGAGCCACCAACCTAGTAGTAGGTGTGAGTCTGGTGAAGGGTTCCATCGCGGCATAGTTCAAGGGCATCAAAATCATACGAGTAAAATCACTTACGCATTTAAGTAGGTAACAAACCACTCATATTGCTTCTGTGGCAAGCATAGTAGACGGTCAACAGTAGACGTTATTTTCCCTTATTACCATTTAGTAGCTGGATTTCAGTGGCGTGCGCAGAATTTTAGGACAAGGTAGGCACCAGGCTGTAGGCCTACCTAACCGGCCATGTCATTTTCCGAAATCTTATCAATTATATACCCATCTATTGACCAAACGATAGCGCCATTTAGAAGTACAACCACCGCCATCTATTGGAAATATGTGCAACTATTTTGGCAGCCACCAATACGTTGTCTACAAATTATTATCTATTGAAATGGTTAGACACGTACCTACTAAAAAAAATGTAACATAGTGAGACATTGAAACTACGTTCTTCTTACGACTTTAGCAGGGATCCTCTATCGTGAAGGAAGAAACATTTTGTTCACGCTCGCACATTTCTAGGTAGATATACGAGAAAAAATATATTACAGGAAAAGAAAAAAACTATTGACTAATGTTTGTTCTAAACTAAACAAGGCAATTAACAAATATATTTATTCAATACAGTTAATTTCTGTAGAAATTGAGTAAATATTTTCCTGATCCCAAAAAATATTACCCCTGCCTAAATTGCACATATTTTATTTTATGTCTTATCTACATATTTCAAAGTCTGTAATTTAGTCCCAAAAATATTAGGTACCTATGTGCGCGCATGGCAAGCCATCGAGCCCGCATAGCGTCAGGCTGCTCGGCTGTGATTGGTTAATTTTGCAACTCCTGCGGCTGGAGTTGGTGCATTCTATCTCGTTTCCGCGTGGTTTCCGCGCTATGGAGGTAAAATATATCTGCACCGCTCGCACTATTTCAGTTTCTTGCTTCTTGGTACTACGACGACGACGTCAACAGGCACTGAACGGCCGTGCCTACTGTAACGCAACGATCATTGTTTGACCCGCGATTGCTTTCAAACACCATACAAGGGAGGTTCTTTTATATGTTTAACTTGTTGGGTTGTAGTTGCCTCTAGGCTACCAACTCACTGCCTTGTACTTTAAAGCCAGTATAATTGGACCCGTGGGGTCTTAGTACTACAACACAAAGGAGATTATTTTTTATTGTGATATTTTTGTAGGGTGTGTGTCCTTATCGAACCTGATACTTGCTGACCACCGTATTATGACCTCCGGCGGGTAAAGACCGTCATACAAATGATGTGTTTTGAGTTTTGGTGTTACACAATTTTTACTTTCGCCGCCGCCGCCGCCGCAACGACGTGAACATTTCTAGGTAGGCAGTGCCTTTTTGCCTGTATGGTGCGCACGCCACTGCTGGATTTAGTAGCTGGCTACAGCATACACATATTACGTAGCCAGCTTCTAAATGGGTCAACTCTTTCCCGCGCCGTAGCCAGCTGCCAAAACCAACTACGAAATGGTACCTAAGGTTAAAAAAAAAAACATTTTATCCTTCAAGCGGCTCTGAATAGGTATTAATTGTTATCGAGGGCCTGTCGTCGGATGGCTGCACAGGTCCGGGCCAAACATTAGGTTAGGTCCTGACGACTAAAAGTACGTGAAACTCACATGAATGCCAACAAAAACTATAATTTAAAGCACCGAAGGACCCCACATCACAGGACTACTTACACTGGAGGCCATTGTTAATCCTTAGCATTTATGTCAATATCTTTCTTCTTTCTATTATATAAAAATGTATTGATGTTCGTTAGTCTCGCTAAAACTCGAGAACGGCTGGACCGATTTGGCTAACTTTAGTCTTGAATTTCGTGGAAGTCCAGGGAAGGTTTAAAAAGTGTATTTCTTCTAATACACGGGGTCAAAATCTTGCTACGGCAAAACGAATGTTTATAGGGACAGCTAGTATTAAATAAAGATTTATTATTATTAATGTCAAAGACATAAGGTAATTTTTTTACTTGTCACAATATAACAACTCTATGTTTTGGTGACACGGGAGAGTTATCAAAACTGATGGACTATTTTCTGACTGACCGTAACTTTACACGATCACTTCTAAATTTAAGTAGGTAAAAAGTGTGTGTACGATTCTTTTGAACATAGTATATTATTTCTTATAATACAGCAGCTACCTGACCAAAGAAAAATTATGCCCATTTATCAGCAATCGAATCTGCCTACCCCGCAATCTGATGGAAAACTTTATGTATGTACATAATTAACTTGTGCAGTTTTTGGAATAATTCCACTTTTTTAATTTCATTTTTTACTACTATCGTCAGTCGATATTTTCCCTCGATCATATCACTAAGGTCGTTGACATTATTCTTGAACCTGACCTTAGGACAGTGAGACTATAGAGAGGTCATCTGCAAAATGATATTATCGCAGGAGAGGTAAGTACTACTACGTCTGCATAATATGAATTAGGTAGGGTGACCATACGATTTCATTATGTGCATTTGGATTGAGAGCTCCACTTCGGGTAGTATTTTTTTTCATACAAAGTATGACTGTATATTGCGCAGTCTAATAAATATTTTGACAAATGTATTCTTAGTGGAACCATCTTTTTTTAAATAGGCATGCGTTTGACAATCATCTTAATCATTTTTATGATGAAATTCACAGGGTTACTGCGGGGATAGCGGCGTAGTTATGTCCTGACATAAGCTATAATAGTATAAGTTTTAGTTGGTAAGAGTCAGGACTCTAACACTCAACTAAAACCCCATGGTGGCCTCCTCTAGGGCATCGATGCACTCGAAGGCATTTCGTACTAGGTCCTAACATAACCGCAGCAGAATATATAGAACCCTGTAGATATCTCTCGATGTCCCTCTGTCCAGCGCTTCTTTCGAGCTGAAGGCGAGCGGCGGCGTGTATTGACTGGAGTGCAGCGAAGAATCACTTGATCAGCGAAGAATATCTGACTTAAAGGCCTCCAGACGCAGTACGCAGTAAATACAGTCTTTGGCAATTTATTCCACAACTACAAACCTTTAGGAATATCTCGGAAACCCTCACGGCTTTTCGATCGTGATATATAGAAGTAATATTAAAACCCGTACTGTCACATATAATATAAAGGTTATTACTGCTTAACTGGAACGATTGTGGGGTCAACTTAGCCCACATAGTTTTGTTCGCGGGCGGTTTTGACTACACACATTCTGTTTTGTTTTCGTGGTTGACTCGGCCCAAAGTGAAATAATACACCTTTATTGTAGACAAGAATGGGGAAGAAATGGCCCACACGACACCATAGCCTGCATTGAAACCTTAAATATTATATCCTCGAAATAGTTAATCGCAAAGTAGGTATATAGAGGTAGGTAAGTATGTATAGAACAATAATTATCCCATGTAGATCTGAGATGTAAAAAGTACATAAAACTCACATGAATGCGCCAACAAAAACTTTAATGTAAATCACAGAAGGACCCCACAACACAGGACCTTCAGTGGAGGTCATTTTTAATCCTTTGCATTTAAGTCAATATTTTAAATAAAGATTTATTATTTTTATGATTGAATACATCAGCTGTCTTTCTTTCCTGACATGTAGAAGCCGACTATGGGATCTATAGCTAATAGCCTTCTAATTGAGGGCATTGAAATTCTTACCTCCTTATTATGCTAAATACAGCCGAAGGGTCCTTATGATCTTAAGGTTCTGTTCACCTCCATTCGGGGGTTACAGACGTAAGTGTATGTATTCATACGTAGGTATAAAGGAGTAATAACATGTAAATACGCATGTCACACTAACACGAAGCATTACGAATCCCCAAGTGAACCGTGAAGTGACGGCGATGCATTGTAATATTGCAATCAAACCGAGACGTTTAATTTCACCACGTTTCAATGTCTCATCAAAGATTTTGTTATTCAAAATATTTTAAAATTTGTAACCCAAAAATAATTGATGAGTTTATTCTTAGGCTAAGAATACCAATAATAAAATTCGACTTACAGATACTAAATAGTCGACTTTCAAAATATCCACGGCCGCGTTTTAGGAAAGATGGGGCTGACTGTCGAAGGAGAACTAGTTAGTGTCTTCTGCTCTCTTGCCGTTAAGATAGCAGCCTCGTGTGCTGTAAACATGATGTCGGAAAGAATCAGTATAGCGATAGCATTATCTCCTTATCTTTCCAACCTAGAGTCAGCTCCAAGCGTTAGAGCGGGGTCCTAAATCGTTCTTCTAAAGGGCCCCGCGTTAAATGTAGTAAAGCGGCCTTGGCGCTGCTAGAGCAATCTGTGGGCCGGTTGCTCGGGTGCTGTTGTCCGGGTCATTTCCTGACTTCGTCTTAGTTACCATGACCGTGGGTTATTTATAGCCCCATTGTCAATAAAAATGGTAACATATTCCGAGCCCGAGTATAGGTTATTGGAAAATTAACTGGCCCTCGACCAGCAATGGATGCCATGTGGCTGATGATGATACTGGGCACTTAACCCTTACTACGTACTTATTTATACACATAAACCCCAAATAAGTAACCTAATAGGTATCAAATTTATATATATACTAGCTGTCCCGGCAAACATTTGTTTTGCCATAATAAGTCGCCTTTGTACCCCGTGTATTGGGAGAAATACAACTG
>SJJU01023974.1:0-10738 GCA_012932125.1 Conopomorpha cramerella | reverse complement strand
CCCCCCCCCCCGGGATTTAGCCCAGTCGTCACTGATTGAGCTCTGGTCTATTCTGGATGCCGCTGTAGATCCTGGCTCAAACAGGAATCACAGTGGTGGGAAAGTGGGTGGGAATTTCATCAACGCTCAGGCCAAACCCTTGACCCTACAAAGCAGTCTAGCACAGTGGTTCCTTTTAAGAGATTTTTTTTATTCAAAGAGGTAAAAAAGTCAAGAATGAAGAATATCAAAATTTCAAGTTTCTAGAACCATAATGGGGGATATTCTTTGACGTTCATCTGACAGATTTTCGGGCTGAGAACTGTCATTACTGTCAAACTTCGTTTGGAAGTATGACAGTAATGACAGTTCTCAGCCCTTTAAAGCTGTCAGAAAAACGACAAAGAAAATTCCGCATTGCAAAATTAGTTTATCTCATATAAACTTCCACCCCCCTTTTTACCCCCTTAGGGGCTGAATAAAAAAAAATCTTTCTTATCTCACGTAGAGATCAAAACAGGAACCCCGTACAAAATTTTAGCTTTCTAGTCTCATTCGAGTTTGGTCTTGCGCATTCCGAAGACAATCTAAACCAAACATACAAAAATAAAAACACTCATCCGTCACCCATCAGTTTGGAAACTGTTGACAAATTCTGACACGTTTACAGTAATCTTCAGTGAAATGTCGACATTTATTTTTTTTCTCTCATTTAAAAACTTGGCAAAGTTACAGCAGCGCGATGTGTAACGTTTTTTTTTATATCCGTGCTAATTGGTAACACGTGTTATTACATGTTTTCCTTGCACGAAACTGCCTCTAAAGTTACACTAAATGTTGAGGCATTGAGGTGCTAAAGAAAGAAGAACAATCAGTGACAAGTCGGGTTGCTTAGCAATGAAAGAAAAACAGAAAAGTCACTCGGTGACTTGGTATTGTTCGGTGTTGGTAATGCGCTTATAAATAAAACTAGTGGACGGCCCGCGATTTCATTCGCGTAGTTTAGTAGTAACTGCATCCCAAATTTCGTCTAACTTGAGCCGTTCAGATTTTTCATACAAAAGAATTTTCCCGTTTATTGCCGTTCCCGTGGGAATTTCAGGAATTCCTTTCTTAGTGCACCCCTATGGTACCTAAGCTACGTCCGTACCAAATTTCAAGTGTCTACGTTTAGCCGTTTGGCCTGTGCGTTGATATGTCAGTCAGTCATTCAGTCAGCTTTTCCTTTTATAATTAGATTAAATGTATATCACGCGGTACCTCCGCGTTTCCCTTAACACTAGGATAATATTCCGATTATCAATCCCGAGCTTGCTTCCTGCATGTCGTAGAGCGACGTATGGATCTGAAGATTCAGTTATTCAGGCGATAAATATAAATATTTACAAAAAACACAGTCCGCATGCTTTTACGACAAAGAAAGCAGTAATCCCCAAGGAATGAAACCTATTGTATAGGTAATTTGTCTTTACGAAACACAGGTACCTATCTACCTATCCACAAAACACAGGACCTGCAATAGCCTATGTCGTGAGTACAACAAAAAATAATCTAGCAATAACTCTATTATTAGGTCGTGTAACCATGTAAAATATACTAAGGTAGGCAGTGTCTTTTTGTCTATATGGTGTGCACGCCACTGCAGCACACACATTGCCGTCATCTCATGTTAAGTAGACTGACTTAAATACTTTGTTTTTCCTATATATATAGGTACTTCTACTAGCCGTCCCGGAAACATTTGATTTGCCATAATATGTTTCCTTTCTACCCCTTGTATTGTGAGAAATACAACTCGATGCATAAAAAATACATAGTAGCCGATTCTCAGACCTACTTAATACGCATATAAAATTTGGTAAAAATCGGTAAAGCCGTTTCGGAGGAGTACGGTAACTGACATTGTGACATGGAAATTTTGTACATTACATCTAAATATTTTACAACATATTTCGGAGAGTGTGCTCCGGTGTTGGATAACCTAATACCCCCGTCTCGTTTTTACAATAAGACAACCAGGAGAACGGCAAAACGTCATCCATACCAGGTGGATTTACCATTTCCGCGAACCAAACTTTCGTAGTGCGAACCGCCAGGATGTGGAATGACTTGCCGGAGTCTGTATTTCCTGCGCAGTTTAGTCAGAAGGTCTTTGAGTTGCCAACACTTATCATGTATTGATAGGTTGGTCATCAATGGAAGGGTACAGGCAAAGAATAGGGAATGTCATAATGAGTTGATTTTGAGAAATATACATTCAAAAGTTTGAAAGTCATGGACATTCCTAGTTTTTTTGCTTTCAGCCAAAAACAAAACCGCTTTTTTTGCGCTAATTGTTTTCTTTAAAAGCTAATGTAATAATGTGACATTCCTTGTTCTTTGTCTGTACCATTCAATTTCTGTCGTAAATTTAGTCATCTTTCCCATTGGAAAGATGACTAAATTTACGTTAGGTACATATCTAACAGAATACCGACTTTTACCTCACATATTTCATACCAAAACAATGTCTACAAGAATCCACATATCTGTCCGTAAACTGAACATCGTCAAGGGGTGTCCAACGAGCGTATCGCCGGTAAGGTCTACACACCTTCCGGTATGCATGTTACCACACATATTCGTATTTTGTTATAGCAAATTTTTTTATTTCTCATCCTTTACATTGCGTGTAATGTTTAGATTGCGTGCAGCAAGCAGACATTGGTCAACACAATTATAAAGTAGGTTAATTAAATCAGCAAAGGTAGGACCTAGTACAATGGTGTACTGTGTGAAACTGAGCTTAGGTACGAGCTGGCGTCCCGTGTGCGCTCTTACGTAGTGTAGCTCAGTTTACTGTGACGACGTGCGGCTTAGCTAGCGCGCCCCAGTACAGTCGTGTACAAGCTGAGCTGTACAGTTCGCAGTGTGAGCTGAGCTGGCGTCGCGTGTGCGCTCTTACGTAGTGTAGCTCAGCTTACTGTGACGACGTGCGGCTTAGCTAGGTCGCCCCAGTACAGTCGTGTACAAGCTGAGCTGTACAGTTCGCAGTGTGAGCTGAGCTTGCGTCGCGTGTGCGCTCTTACGTAGTGTAGCTCAGTTTACTGTGACGACGTGCGGCTTAGCTAGGTCGCCCCAGTACAGTCGTGTACAAGCTCAGCTGTACAGTTCGCAGTGTGAGCTGAGCTGGCGTCGCGTGTGCGCTCTTACGTAGTGTAGCTCAGTTTACTGTGACGACGTGCGGCTTAGCTCGCTCGCCCCAGTACAGTCGTGTACAAGCTGAGGTATGCCTAATCGCTGCATACAGCTCGAAAGACTATGACATCTTACGTTTTAACCGATGAAAAGAGCGCGACGAGGACCCCGACGCGACAAGTCTCCGTAATGTGGTCCAGCCCCAGAAGGGAGAGTGCAACAAAACCAGGGACGATAAAAATAATTTGTATGGAGTTCAAAGAAAACGGGTACGTCGACCCGTGCCGACTTCGACACCAAGAAAGCCAAAAGGCAAGTGAGGAGTAGCACGTCTCAGAGAATGGGCCCTACGCAAGAAGCAGCAGGCTTGGTTGGTCTGGTGGATTATCCCATATATTTAAAAAAAAAGCTAGGCTGTACATTATCGCAGTGTTGAAGCTGAGCTGGGCGTCGCGTGTGCGCTCCTTACATAGTGTAGTCAGTTACTGTGACGACGTGCGGCTTAGCTAGCTCGCCCTAGAGCTGTATAACAGTTCTCTCTCCCATCTCCTGCCCATAGGGACAAATTCGCGGATTTTGTCCCTATGGGCAAATTTCTACAGTAATGATTTATCTTCTTATTATTATTTAATCAGTCTATTTAAATTAATAATATATGTATCCACTCATTTGGGACCAGATTCGTAAAACGTCTCAAATTTCATCTATATGTACAGTCGGCCAAGGATCTGCTCTACCACCGTAAGGTTGAAACTCATATGAATGTCATTAAACATTAAGGTTCATTGTTCACTTGTCACAATATACCAGCACTACCTTATTGATGTTTTAGTGACACAGGAACTGTCATCGAAACTGATAGACCATTTTCTTGGCCGACCGTACTAATATAAAGAGGAAAGGTTTCATTTTTTGTCTGCACTACTGAACAGATTTGAAAAATTCCTTCACTGTTGGAAAGCTACATTATTCCTGATTAACATAGGCTATGTTTTATCCCCAAATAACCACGGGAACGAAAATTCTAAATAAATTCAACTCAACTCAAGGTGAAACTGCAACAAAAAGCAACGGGCAACTTTCATAGCTCACAATGCCTCTTAGAAAACCAAGTAAATTGCAATGAAACAAGTGTATTAGTTAAATAGAACAATAAACAATAGAATTGTGGTAACTTGTGGCTCACGCAACGTCTATTGCCTACTTTAAGGCAGTTTATCCACTAGCCAATCTCGTCGGAGTGCTTACAAACGAAGATTATTAACATCGATAATCAACACCATTGCCATCGCCAACCCGCCTGCCAAGCATGGCGATTTTTATTGGCATTTCCCAAATGACGGAAATGCCATCGCCAACCTGCCTGCCAAGCATAGCGATTTTTATTGACATTTCCCAAATGACGGAAATGCCATCGCCAACCTGCCTGCCAAGCATGGCGATTTTTATTGGCATTTCCCAAATGACGGAAATGCCATCGCCAACCCGCCTGCCAAGCATGGCGATTATTATTGGCATTTCCCAAATGACGGAAATGCCATCGCCAACCCGCCTGCCAAGCATGGCGATTTTTATTGGCATTTCCCCCAAATGACGGCTATTATTGGTGGAGGCCCTCGTAATTCCGTGGCACGTCTATCGAGCTAAGTGACATCAAAGGAGCAGTCTTTCTCAATTCACACTGGAACAGTTGCTCACATTGTATCAAGCACAAGTTCCATCGTGTGTGTCGTGTGTGGAATACTGCTCTTATTTTTGGGATGGATCAGCAAAATATGAATCGGCTACAAAGCCTAGAGCATCGCCGCTAGGTTACGAGTCTATCTGTATTCTATCGGAGTTGCATAGCCTAATACCCTGATCGCGCTTTTACAATAGGACAACCAGGAGAACGGCAAAACGTCATCCGTACCACGTGGATATACCATTTACCAGTGGCGTGCACTGGCTTTTACGACAAGGTAGGCAGTAATGCCCAAGAATCGACACCCACAATAGGTAACTTGTCTTTACGAAATATAGGTATCTACCTATCTACTTACCCACAAAACACAGGACCTTTGTTTGCCTGTGTATTATTAGGTCGGGTAGCGAAAATACTAAGGTAGGCAGTGTCTTTTTGCCTATATGGTGTGCACGCCACGGCCATTTACGCGAATCAAACTGTTTGCGTCTACTTTCATAGTGCGAACAGCCAGGATTTGGAATGACTTGCCGGAGTCTGCGCAGGACAGTCTGAAGTGTGGTCTACGATAGGTACCTATAAAACCGTGACTTGAAGTCCTCTAGCGCAAAAAACACAGACCCTGGCAAGTCGTTCACATCCGTTTGGTTAGCATAACCCACAAACGCAATAGGTAATTTTCAGGGCCCTCGTTCCTCTTAATTATGACAGATGGCGCTAGCTATATTAGGGGGGATAAATGTCAACGAAATTACTAACTTCAAGCAGTCAGTATCGACAGTGACAGTTATTTTTTTTAATTGTATGTACATCATCACCATCAGCTCATACTTGTCCACTGCTGGACATAGGCCTCTCCAATTACACGCCACTGTGATCTGTTTTCGGCTTCGTGTGCAACGTGTGGTGTATGTACACATGTTACAAAAATTTCAGAAGTTCTGAAAATTCTGAAGAAGCGACATCTAGATAACAAATTTTTGTAGTTCGGAAATTCCCTATTAGTTCCGCAGAAAGTACGTTTTCCTTACAAATACGATAAACAAATACAGAGAGCGTTTGTTTATCGAGTGATACGACGGTCGATTTCGCATATAATGAAGATAGACCAAATATGTGATAAGCCAACAACGTGCTGTGTAGATAATTGTTTGATTATTTCATAGACAAATATCTGTATTTACAAATTTCTTCCGCGTTTTAAGTCACTGATATTTTCTTCAGTGAAAGTTAGAGAGCGTCTGTGGTCTAGTTGGTCGGTTACTTGCAACCGGGAGGTCGCGGGTTCGAGTCCGGCTACTGGACGTGTACCATTGGGACACGTTTTCAGAGCCTATGTACGCAACGCAACGCTCGTACGGTGAAGGACAACATCGTGATGAAACCCGCACTCCACAAGGTGTGTGAACCCTATAACGGCGAATCGTGTCGAAACATCGGGCAAATAACGAAAGGAAAGCTGAACGCTTGTCTTAAGTTAATTTCGCGCCGTATTTTTTTAACAATTAATGTAATAATATGTCAGAGCTTGTTTCGAATTTTCGAATCAATCTATTAAATAAAACGGCATCAAAATCCATTGTGTAGTTTTAAAGATGGAAGCAAACATAATAGTGACTTGGTTTTATAGCAAGAATTTGACCACCATTCTGCCCGAATGTTAAGTAGCTATATGGTTTACTGTCAGCTTTCTAAGCTGTACAGGAAACACAGATTCCAGAAAGTCATTCTACAATTCAAAGCAGTTCGCACCGTCAACGACGACGCAAAGCGTTTGCTATATACCTCGGGGGAAATTCCACCAGATATGGATGACGTAGTTTTTATGATATGATATTTAATTACGACACTCACACCTTTGTCTTCAATAAAAATCGTTCGTGTTATAAGATCATTGGTGATGACTAAGAGAAAGGTGCCGGATAACCGAATAACAAACCTTTGGATACATGAAACTGTACGATCAATTAGTATTGTACGGAGAGACCGTCTTTGTAGTCGGTTAACTAACGTAGCATCTATGGACATTCACCAACTATTGCTCCAATGTTACTTGTATGAAGATCCCACTTCGGTCTCACATCTACCCTGACTGAATCGTCTGGGTCTCTAACAGCCCCCCTAGCACAGCGCTCCAAGAAATAAGTGACAAGACATATAAGCCGCTGCGATTTGTTGAAACTAGCCGAGTCGCAGGAAGCGTGACATAACAGCCAATCAGATCACGTATTTATTCTATGTCACATCTTTCTTGACGCGCGTGTTAGGCCTGCAGCATTGTTTATTATTGAAAATAGAAGTAACGGTACATTAACGGCGATGGGCTCACCCCCTGTCACGTTGGGTTAAATACGCTTGGTGAACCGTATTTATCTGCCTACCCCGCTTTGGGATTAAAAGGCGTGAAGTGTAGAATTAACGTCTCCCTTATGTTGCCCAATAAGAATAAAAAGTTGTAACATCTTAATAACCCAGGTCATAGGAGACATCAGACCGAAAGTTAAAATCCATGACCTGAAATGGAAATTCACAAAAAATAATTCCAATCACTCACCGAAACCTTGTTGTAGTCCTGATGATGCGCCATGTGATGTGCGGCACAGCTGCTGGCAGCGCTGGACAGGCTGAGCGCGTCGCCCTCGCTCGCCCCGTCCCCCTCGTCCCACCGCCGGCGCCCAGACCCACTGCGAACCCCACCACCGCGCTCAAGCGAAGCCCCCACCCCACACTCGCCCTCCGACAAGTCTATACCGCTCTCCACTTCCCTGCCGAATCTGAACGAGTCACTGTGCACCCAGGGACGCTTGGTATCTGACTTCTCCGAATCCAAAGACGATTTCAAAGTTTCATCGTCTTCGTCGGACGATGGCACTTCGTCGATGCACGATTTAAACGACAAATCAGATTTGACAGTAGTGTTCGAGTTGCAAGACTGCAATGACCATTTGCCGGAGTGTTCTGACGAGGATTTGCGTAGACACACAGGAGGGGAAGTGTTAGCGGGGGATGTTAGAGATGTTGATGATACGTTATCGAGCTCCTCGGAAATGAACTTTATAGAGTAGGGACGGGATGATGTCGACATTGTCGAGGGTTGGGATGCAGAATTCATAGTGTCACATTTAGAATCGAGAGACGGGAAGTCTGCAGCCTCATTTTTCTTTCTAGCAATAATATCTTCTATTTCGACAACAGCGTAAGGTTCTTCAAGAGACGGCACCGATTGTATTTTATGCAACTTGCTATTGCGTTTGAACGAGTTGCAGTCTAACGTGATGTTAGGTGTTGAAATACTTTTCATAATGGCTGAGAACTGGACTACTAAATTGCCTATTATCTCGCGATTCTTCTCGTGAAGTTTGCAAGAACTATCGTCACAGAAACATCTGAAAGACGTAGCTTTGTGTTCGCGTCTTTGTTCGAGATCCTCTACATTGATAGTAACTTTCTCTTCCAATTCTAATTTGCTTTCTAACAAGTCTTCGGCGCTTTTGTGGTGTTTCGGCGGTTGAGGCTTACAGAAACAGATGCCGGTCTCGAAATAGCTGCCACCAACGCTCGGGACTTTTGTAAATGGCTCAACATCGCGGTGAAGGGTTTCTCTATTGAAAATGTAAATGAACTCCTGCATCGTCGGCGCTTTATAGATGCAATGACCTGTACCCCTAATGTGGTAGTTAGGTAATGTTTCCTTTATGAATTTGTTATCAAATTTAGGAAAATCTCTACTGTTGGTAGATGTCCTGTCTGCATCAATGTTGGTGAATGTTTTGTGACGGAATAAAACCTTCTTTTTCACCTCAGGTTTGGGTTTTTTGTGGGGCAGAGTGCCAGTCATCGACAGATACATGCTTTTCTCGTCTATTTCTGTGCTACAATCGACATTTTCCATGGCACTGGCTTCAGTAACTGCCGATGAATCTGACGATTCAGATTGTGACCGTTCTCTGCGCGTTATAGTACCCTCGGGCATATTTGTACTGTGCCTAAAAGATTTTGACTTTTTAGACAACAAAATGTCTTCTAAATACGTGTCATCATTCATAGAATCTGTAGACATTGTGGAAGCTCGGGTCAAACTTGGTGAGGACAAGTCTTTCTCATATTTAACATCTTCAATGGTATCGGAAGATTTAGGTACATCTACTTCATTGTTTATTACTTTAGGAGTACAATCTTCAGGCTCTAATGGTGGAGCCGAAGGCGTATCAATGACTGTTCTCATATTTGGAGGTTCTGGTGCTTTTCTAAGAACTGGACGAACATTTTCGTACCCATTTCCTTTGTTATCTTTATTGGGTACATTACTTCTAGCAACTGGTGTAGGAGTGATAACTTTTTCATTATAGTCTACATTAGCATATATAGCATCTTCGCTCGCTTTCCTCGCTGCAACCGTGGGTCTCGGTGGTGGCTTAGGTAACGGCTTTGCGTTCACTTCCACAACAACTTCGTCCTTCTTTTCAAATTCATAAGATTCATAGCATTCATTGACTGCTGACTCTGTATTTGGCACCCTGGTTAAGGTGTTATTGTTTGACCGAGGTTCAAATATGCCGAGACTGGCGCGGTTCACAGCCTCCGTAACGGGAGGTTCACTTTTGTTGTTGTTATCACAATCAATTTCCGTTATAAAGATATCATCTGCTAGTGATTCTTTGGACTCGCTCAATTCTATGTTCTCGGATATGTTTGGTAAAGAGGTTTTGAAACCAGGACAACTTCTATTACTACGATTTGCACTCGATGTTCTATCCAAAGTAGCTAACCTATCTAACGATATAGTATCAAATTCGTCGTTACAATTGACTATACCAGTTTCTTCCTTCTTCGATCGCCTCTTGAAGAACTTACTGTTGCCAATGATAATTGTATTCGTAGTTCGTTTATTTGCGCTGTTTTTAGAGGCCGCAACTTCAACATCAGAAGTGTTAGAAATGTTAGGAGCCGAGCTGAATTTAGAAGTGATGCCAAGTTTCGAAGCCAATCTCTGAACAAAGCTAGATGTGTTAGTCTTTAACGATGACGATGATGGTGACAAGCTAATGTTAGAAGTTTTGTGGGTATCTGGGGGTGCCCTGTAACGTACATAAACAAAGAAAATAAAATCAAACAAAAAACGCAACTAAAACGACAGGCACAAGCGCGACATTTCTCATCACTGCTCGCAATTGAAATGAAAATATGTTCCGCGTGTTTTTTCTTTAAAGGGATCTGTTGTTTCTCTTCAAAGGGACACCTCGACGGGCTGCCTTCTGACCGTTTCTAGACAAAATCAAACACACGGAAGATTTTAATGAGGGCCTCGGAATTGACAGCTCTTTTTTTCTCTCGTTTTGTTTTGAATACGCAATAAAGATAATAATTTTGCAGAGACGGCGGGTGAGGTGTTCCTTGAAACTCCTTTTGCAAACGTTTAACGTTTCGACGGGTTTCTATTGTCCTTGCCTCCCGTATTCATTCGTTCCGTGCATTTATAAGACAACGTCAGGCAAAGAAAACATAACAAAGAATATTTTCAAAGGGTGTGTCTTCTGCAAGAACTTAAACACACACATCAAAAATGCCTAAGGATGTTGCTATTTTAAAACATGCGCTAATCAAAGCCTTATATTCTTAATTTTACATAAAAAATGAGTTTTCTTTCAAATTAAAAAGAACCTTTTCAAAGACGAACGATCATTGAATAAATTAGGTGCTTGACAGTATTTTAAACTTATAATACTGCAAATAAATCGCTTGTGATTCTGTTCCTATGGCATTTTCTATTGACTTCTACCCGTCTATAGCCACTCAGGAGTCAGGAAGCCCAACAAATATGCTGAGCCAGATGCCATTTGATTTCGGCAGAAGCACATTAAACGGGCTACACATTTTTGTCTTTTAGTTCGTAATTTG
>SJJU01023951.1:0-18369 GCA_012932125.1 Conopomorpha cramerella | reverse complement strand
ATGTGCCTGCCATAGGCTTGTCTTGTACTACCTACTTTACGGCTTACCCCCTAGATTCGCCACCAGTATCTATATAAATACCTATCCCTACTATACCCTCAGGCAAAGGTGGACTGATGATATGCGCAAGATGGATACGAGAAGCCGAAAACATAACACAGTGGCATGCAATTAGAGGCCTATGCAAAACCATTTACAGACAACCATTTTATTTTTCTTTTAATTGTAGACTGCCAGTTACTAGATTATTTTAGTAATATGGAAGATTATTAAACAGGACTTCGATGGCTTCTAAATCGGGTGCAAAGTTTTAACCGAGCGCCTAATGATCCTTGTGGTTCAGTACAAAATAGATCTAAAATTACTTATTTCCCAAGGCTTAAAGATAAACCGACCGGTATTGAATGTTAAAGAATAACTCTATCGGCCCCGAGGCGGATGTCTCAAACCGTCCCGGGTAATCCCAGTTATAATTGATGCGAACGTCAATCCACGTGTACAGTCGGCTGCAAAAATGCATAAACCATAAAAAGATACTATTAAGTATATAAATAACATATATCTATAGATAATATTTATGTATTATATATACTGCGTGTAAAAGGACTCCGAGCAGTGGTCTTAGAAACGATGATGAAAAAAAAATGATTTTTCCCCGCCATAGTAAAAGTTATTGATATTGATGAGCCCAACAACGTTTCTAAGACCATTGCTCGGGGTCTTACACTCAGTATAATAAGTAATAATTAATAACATATTTGTATGCATACAGGGTATCACGACCCAACATTTTCTTACCTTTGTTTTTTGTCCAACGTTAATACAAATGTCTGTATAAACCTAAAATACTACGTGTAAAAGGACCAAAAGGAAAAAAAATCTTTTTATTTTAGGGTTAGTAATGCACTGGTCCTGTTTATTCCTATTGTTATCTATTTAACTATACTGTGTGTAAAAGGATCCCCCGAGCAATGGTCTTAGAAACGTTTCTGTGCTCGACAATATGTATGAAACACTTTTCGTTTGCCCACATTGTCGCCATAGTAAAAATTATTCAAAATGACGAGCCCAACAACGTTTCTGAGACCATTGCTCAGGGTTCTTTTACACACAGTATAGTTAAATAGATAACAATAGAAATAAACAGGACCAGTGCATTACTAACACTAAAATAAAATGATTTTTTTGAAGACAGTATGGTCGTTCCGTCTCTAAAAAAAATTGGTGAGTACATTGCATGGTAAGATTAGAAACTTTGTGCGGCCGACTGTACCGGGACGCCCCCGGATGTTCCGGAAAAACACAAATCCAACAGGAATTGATCGGATTGCCAACGCGAAATTAATAAGTCGGGGGACGAACGCGTAAGACGATATTTATACAGATATACCCACGTATACTTACCTACTTTAACAATAAAAACTAGATAGATACTTAAAATACATTACGAGAATAAAAGTAATAAGTAACTTTTCTATTTGGGGATGTGCTGCTCGAGCTTGTCTTTGATTATATTCGCGCCTATATACCCGGTGAACAATATTTAGTTATAATGTCTGTGCGCGTTTCATTAAAAAATGATCTGTGCTACATTGTTTGTTTGTAGCAAATAAAGAAATAAAAGCCGTGGGGTGTCTATAGGATAGATATTTTCTTTTTAAATATTATTACAAAACTTACACATAGTCAATATTATTACAAAACTTACACATAGTCACATAGGTTTATTAATATCGAACCCAGGATTGCGAAAGCAAACAGTCCAACCAGAATACACGCTAGGGCGAAAACGAACTTGAAACTACCTTAAGTTTGATCCACGGGGTAACTTTGATCTGATGTAAAAATTGCAAAATAAATTTAAAAATTATTCTTTGCCTATTTTTTTTTTTTATATAAAATAGACTACTTCTTATTTATTTAGGTACGCTAAAGAATACGGAATGAAAACTTTTTGGCTTCGAAAAAGTTCGGATCAAAGTAGTCCCAGTCAATGGTACTCAACAATGATGTCATCAGCCACTTCGCAATGATATCATACTTTATGTCATATCCGCTTGATAATTTCGTGTTTTGAATACTTATTATGTTGATCCAAATAAACCGCCATCGTCGTAAACAACATTAATACATACTTACCTGTAATAACCAAACAGATTAAATCAAAAAGGAGGTTTCTTTAAAAAAAAAATTCTTTGCATCTCTTTCATTTCCACATCCATCTTTGACAGATTGGTTTTATTTTAGAAAACTCCTCCATTGTACAGCACAGAAATGAAAAGTACATTTTGAAGGCAACAGTAGAAATATCACTCACTTTTACATTTATGCCTTTCACACCTCATGAGGTAATATTTCTTAGCACCCTACCAGCCCCGGGACAATATTCAAAGTAAATGTTTTGTACTTTGTCAAAGTGAGGTTCGTGCCAGCCTGCCGCGGTGACACACTACGCACGCATAAAATGATAGTAAAATGGGGGAATGAAAAAAAAATAACTTCTCCACTAAGTTACTGCTATCTGCTTACTGTTTTTTTGTGAATTTAATATCTACTATACCATGAACAGGCATGTACAGGGTGGAACAAAGTTCTAGTGTAGATTATGTCGCCTTTTGAAATTTTTCCATTGTATTGTTTTTTACATTCGTAATGTACCTACAGTGTGCAATAAATAGTATATTAATTAATTCATTCATTCATCCCTTTAAGTTTGTCCGATGTTCGGATACTTCATAGTACGTTCTTTCGAGTTTAAACTTAATACCCACTATCAATCTAACTAACATTGCCTCCTGCTGTCTGTTCCTATGTGTGCTTAGATCCTTAAATCTACGCGTTTTCCTTACTAGATAGAATTTTTCTTGAGAAAATTTTCTTCATTTTCTATAAAACATGCAGATAATAGCAGAGAAAAAAAAATACACTTCGCGCCTTTTAATCACTCTTGTACTCGAAATGTATGTTTAGGTTAAATTAATTCCGAGTCAGGATAAGGCAGATGCTAAATAGGGTTCCTCGTGGCAAGTTCCCTAATGGCACCCGACCGACAAGTGACCACACTAATCCCTCCCGGCTAACACTTGATTAATACTAGCCAAAGGGTTCCGTACCTCTTTGTATTGGACCGCAAGATTGTACAGTTTAATTAATCTTTATTCATTATGTTGGAAACTGAATGCAATGGAAGAATTCTCCTTCTTCACAGATTGTACTGAAATATAAAGTTGTGTGCTTAAGCAAGGTGTTAAGGACCCTTTCCCCAAGTCTTCTATTTCTGTAGACCTTATTGGGGCCATTTCAGCAGGTGTCAATATGCCAAAAAAAATAAGGCCTACAGTATCACTAAAAAGTTCTGGTTTAAAGGCTATTCCGGATCACAATAACAATCTACTTGATTGACAAATCTACTAGAAAAGTGTATCAGGATCATAGCAAAGCACCACGATTGTCTGTACCCATTTATTATTTTTAAACAGGCATTTACAACCCTTTTTTATGAAATAAAATCTTTTTTTTTTTATAAAGACAATGTACAAGCGTTTGACCACGTTAAGAAGCGATATGGTCTACGATGGAGCACACTTGTTTCAACATTGTCCTACCTATAGGTACGTACACGTTAGGCAATGTTGTTACGCCTAAGTTGATGTTATTAGGTTCCTAGTGAATTAGCATAGAAAGTAGCTCGTAATAAATAAATAAATATTTAGAAATTAGAAATAGTAGATATTTATATCATTTACGTCTTGGTCAAACTAGATTTACAAAGGGGTTCTCTAATTCTGTCGGTGACAATAATTTACCTACCAATCTACCTATAACCTATAAGGTACAAACGTTTGTCTCAGTAAAAACAAAAAAATATCCTAAAACTCGAACCGTCTATTCATAACGATTTTCGCACTCGAAAACCAACCGAATCGTAATAGAGATGTCGTAAATTAACACGAGTTTGGTAACTCGTCCATTAAAAAAGGGCCCCTAAATCGTAAGGGTCCGATTCACATCTCTCACAGGGCTCATTGTGAAAAGTGATATTAGTAGAGTCGGTCGGCTAACACTTGACCGTTGCTGGAATGCCCCTAATCCGTTGTAAATCTTCCGCCCCCGACGAGCGGGTACAAGGGTTGTACAAGACTATGAACTCCAAAGCTATTTGTCAAAACGTGAACCTCCGCCGCCCGCCGGAGGACATGTGCGTATGTTTTAGGGCTTTACCTACTTACATGTCTATGACAAACAAAACATGTGACAATTTAACTTTGCACTTTGTGAAAACAACACCTAGTCTTAGTGCTTTACGTCTGCTCCGGTTTGATATTGAAAAGCGCGTTACAGTTTTTTTATTTATTAAGAACGATTTTCTAAAACAATAATCGTTAAATGTCTTACTAAGCGTAAAACTCGAAAGGGCTGGACCAATGTCTCTAATTATTTTTTGTTGTAGATTCATTTAGATTAAAGATTTTGTTGTATTAAGTAAATTGCACTAGATTAAACTAGATTAAAGATTATGTTGTATTAAGTAAATTGCACTGGAAGTTTCTTACACAAATTCGTAATTAATGATTAAAAACTCCTACTTTAACATTCTGCTTTTTTTTATCAACCTAATTAACAGTAGGTAGGTACTACATTACGTGCTTAGTATGAACACTAAGTTCAAATGATTTCCGGTAAAATGATCTAGAAAACTATCATTTTCGCAGCGTAGGCGATTGATAAGGAGAGATTTTCGAAATTCAATCCATATTCCAATCTTGTATAAAAAACCTATATGTGGCTGGTTAAACACCGATCACAATTGAATAAAATATAGTTTGAAGGTCTTCAAGTCGCGGGTGAATAGGTACCTACTGAACAAGTGTGCTCCATCGTAGACCACATCGCTGCTTAACATCAGGCAGGATGGTGGTCAAACGCTTGTTCATAGTGTAATGTAATTTCAAAAAATATAGTTTAGCTCACTTAGTTTTGCAGAATCAGCCTCCAGGGCCGTTGTTTTTCAGTCATCCTCCACATGAGTGTGTCAGATGCATTGGTTACTGTCTAGGGCAGGTTATCGGCAAAGTTCGGGTCTCCCCGCTCGGTGGCGCGGAAATATTTCGCGATAATGGGAGCATTATGCGACGGGAGACCCCACCGCATAATCGGCATAATGTATGACAATGCCGCAAAACCCCAGGAACAACGTATCCACCTTGAACAGTAGGTAGCTACTTGCTGGTAAGTGCAGTCTTGCTGATAAAGAACGTCGACCTTAGCTTGCTAGTATTGAAGGTTAGTTAATTTTGTCTGTAGTAAATCATAAAATGTTAAACCGCAATAATAATATACCTAGTTAAGAAAATAAAATACTTATTAAGATGTAAAAGTTATCGAAAATAACGTCCGAAATAAAAAATAATATCCTAAATATAGGTTTGTTAGGAAGGCAGCAGTCTCACCGCGTGTTTTTAAAAGACGAATAATAACAAAAGAGGCGCGGCTTAATTTATTCCATACATAATATAGCACGACGCCGAACCACAGTCAGTGCATCCGTGCAGAACCATAGGGCCGAACCAGGCTTGATTGACAGCTGCCCTCGGCCAATGGCGGCTCCCAGACCAGCACACGTCAATCAAATCCCACCACCGACTACCCTTATCAAGATAAAAAACTATACAACAATCGCCCTTCCTTCCTCTGAATAAGACTCACCCCAAAACTTGAGCGCGCGGAGTCGTCACGCGATCGCAATCGGACCCTATTATTCCACGGCTTTGTAATTTGAATTCGGAATTCCAATTCGTATTTTGTGGTAAAATACGGGTAAAAAGTACACCGGCGGGCTCCGTTTCGACACAATGGCGTCAAGGGCGGTGCTCCGACATGCGATCAAGTTATTACATTAAAGTGTACACGCCACCAACATGACGGTGGCTACGGGCTATCCTATGCTTATTGAAATATTCTTAGAATCGAGTTTAATATTACAATATGCTTTTAGTTGATAGTAAATGCAAATTTTCCTTTGTTACAGAAAATGGTCTGCCACGGCGCCTGCGCACCGCGTACACCAACACTCAGCTGTTGGAGCTGGAGAAGGAGTTCCACTTCAACAAGTACCTGTGCCGGCCGCGGAGGATTGAGATTGCGGCCTCTCTCGACCTCACTGAACGACAGGTAATTTAAGGACAATTTAAATACAGTACATACGTAAGACATAAAAATAAAAAAAAATCTGTCAAATCTAGCTAGGTAAATACTTACCTATATTGCAAATATTAGTAGGTACGTAACGTAACTTTTAATTGAATTGTTAGGATTATACGTGCTGAACAATGTACATACGTAGGTATCAAGACAAGAAATTTGACAGAAAACTATTTTTCTTTCCAGGTGAAAGTTTGGTTCCAAAATAGAAGAATGAAGCACAAGCGGCAGACGCTAAGTAAGAGCGAAGATGGTGACGACAAAGACTCGACGACTTCAGAAGGCGGCAAAAGCGGAAAGAGAATGGACAAGTTCCTAGAAGATGAGGGTCCGTTGTCTGGTAAAAAGAGTTGCCAGGGCTGCGAGCTGCCGCCGGGCGCGCTGTGCTCGCCGGCCGAGGAGCTGCCGGACCTCGCGTCGCGCACCAGGAACAACAACACTCCCAGCGCGACCAATAACAACAGCTTTGCCAGCGACGGCGCTTCCAGTGTGGCCTCCTCGTCTTCCCTCGACAAACTAGCCGAAGATGACTCCAGAGACGCTCACCCACCTGCCACCGCCGGCGCAGCGCCCAAAAACTTGGCCAAGAGAATCAAACAGGAGTCTAGAAAGCGATCTCCCTCACTCGATACAACAGTGTGCAAAGTTTCACCATCATCTTCCAAGGACGGGTTGCAGATGGCGCCTGGCCTGCCTGATGGTACTAAATACTCATCAGTCAATCTGACACCTGCTACGACACCCGGAACCCCATCCAGCTTGCACCAGAGCCCGCTTGGCCACTACCCCCGGCCTTCGCCACCCAATGTCCCGCCGGGAGCACCGCACACGCAGACATTACCTAATGCAATGCCTCCTTACGTTATTAGAGGAAACGCCCCTCCTGGACAATTTGTTTCTCATCCAGACTTTAGAATGGAAACGAAACCTTTCGTAGGGAAATTGTCACAATACCCGCAAGGCAATCGGGGCTACGAAGGCTATGCCTCACCGGCGTCTGGTAGTGAGCACCATGCTTACACAAGGAACCAACAACACAGCAGACCGGATGGATCTCCAGCGGCCAGGTCCGCCAACTGTGTGACGAATAGGCAGGGGTATCCGCAAGACATGTACCAGAACTACGGCTACCCCGGTTATGGTAAAGACCAGGGCTACGGCCACGTGGGGTACGATCAAGCGCAGAGCTACGGCGGCGAGCACGTGGGCTACCCGAACAGCCACTATGGTTACCATTATCACGAGGGAACGCAGCACGAGCACGGACACAGTTATTATGCCGGCGAGGGACAAAAGAACGCGGCTCAAAGTACGGACTATGGCAAGACCGCGTATTACGAAGGTGGCACGGCGGCGTACGGCGGTCAGCAGGCGGCTTATGCAGCGGGGAGTTCTGCGCAGCCCGCCAGCTCAGGCGAAGGTTACCCTGCCGATTGCGGCGACACTTACAGCTCCTTCCAGCAGTTCTACGAAGCCACGCACGGCACGCCCGCTGCTGCTGATAACTCCAACTCTTCCTCAGACTTCCATTTCCTCAGCAACCTCGCCAACGACTTCGGGCCCGAATACTACACCATTTGAGATAAGGACTTCGCCGAGCAGGCGAGCGATTTATTTGTGTAATATGCTTAATGCATTGATACTTCAGTGAAAAACGTAAGGAAAAAACTTAGTTATGTAATAGTTATCGACTCGCATTTGTATCGAAAGGTTTCGCCAAAGGCGTCTCTCGTGATCGGTTATGACTAGTGGTACAACTTACATACCTTATGTAATCGACTTTATATGGATTTGATTGTAATATAATAAGGCAAATAACTGTAAATATTGTAGGCTGTAATTTCAATATTTACTTAACAATAAATTTACTCTAGCTTATTATTCGTATCAGATTTCCCAGTGCAGTTGCTTTCTCATAGATGGAAAAAGTACTGTAATTACTACCTATATTTAAATAAATGACTCGCTACTGACTAAATAAATAGGAAATATTGATAAGTATTTACGATGTAAGTTATTGACCCAGTATCCTGAAACCGTTCACGTGTTCATGGGTGTAAATGAAATGTTAGATATTATAATTAAATCGATTTATAATTCTTATATGTACCTACTTATTGTTTATTAAAGGAATAGTCGTTGCCTTATTTAGTTAATATTGTTTTCTCACTATAAAAATGTAGATATCTAAGAAAATTGTAATAAGTCCTTACATTTGTAGATATTAGTGCTATAATTTTGGCCTATTATATAATAATAAATAATTTGGTGTCACGTTCAATTATTGTCTTGTTATTTTTTTAATACAGACCTAATAAGAGCCGTCGTGTACAGTAAACATTATCATGAACTTATTTGTTACTAAACATTTGAGCTGCGGAAAACTGAAGTGTAAGGTGATGTTACGCATGCTAACTAGTGGCATACTTTTGCAGCGATTCCCGTAATATTATTCTTTTTACGAGTCGAAGCTTTGAGATATTTGACGGATTGGTGTGTTACTTACCGTAATGCATTCGGATGTCACTGACTGAGTAGCATGTCTATCAGTATCTTAAATACACTTTGAGCGGTTTTTTTTATCACTATGAACAAGCGTTTGACCACCATCCTGCCTGATGTTAAGCAGCGATGTGGTCTACGCTGGAGCATACTTGTTCATTAGGAAAGAGGATATCTGCCGACCTACATAAATACATATTTTTTTACAAGAACACACACATTGCTAAAGCACTAGTTTTATGGAATTCAGACAACGAAATATCCTTACTTAAATACGTTTTTTCTTTTAAAGACATACTTATATAAAAATAAAACACCCAGACACATCCAACAAGCACTTAAAAGCTTACCTATCACCTAAGTACCTGTCAATGGTGGGTATCGAACCCACGACCCTACGGGATAGAGGCAGACATTCTGAATATACAGATACAGCGCTACAGGGACCTTTTGGCGCGTGAGTGCGGAACATTCAATGATTTCTCGGTAACTAAACCGTCAAACCTAGCACGCGCGCCAAGAAATACACGACATAGAGCCAATACGCTCTGTGATTGGCTGTTATGTCACGCTTCGTGCGACTCAGCTTGTTTCAAGAAATCGCAGCGCGTTGTAATACGCAGTGTGATTGGCTGTTACCCTACGTCCTCAGTGAACGAATTCAGTGCGATCCGATCCGGCACGATCCATACAGTTTGACACTTGGTACATTCATTTAGTAAGGGCCGCATCGTATCGGATCGCACTGAATTCGTTCACTGAAGACATAGTGTTATGTCACACTTCGTGAGACTCAGCTTGTTTCAAGAGATCGCAGTGCGTTATAATGTCTTGTCACTTCTTTGTTGGAGCGCTGTGTCAAGGGGGCAGCTGTATATCTCCCTTTCTTAATTTGTGTTAGCTTTGATACCGTAAATATGCACGCGAATGTAGCTAACACGTTTAAGACAACGAAGCATACGACGCGGCGAGGCGGGGCGGGTCCGTCAATTTGACCGTAAAGAATTAAAAAAAAAGAATTCTATACCTACTAACACAGACGGAAGATCGGCTAGCTCAGTCCGCGCCATGATTTACTAGAAAGAGCGGCATAAACTATGTCTGTGTCCCTCGTCAGTGTAGTGTTCGCAGTCACGACAGACGCGAGTAGACTAAAATGACTACCCCTGACTTTCACAAGCCGAATAAAAAAGCCACCCCTATGAGTTCCAAGTCCTGCCTGCCCTTGCTACATGTTCTGTCATTTGTAAACTATTAGCATACAAAATCTTGGAATAAAACATCATACATGCTAAACAGAGTTCCGAATGGTAAGATAGATATGAGAACTCACCATCAGGTTAATTAAATTAAATTCCTTGATGAAACATGGATAATTGGATAAGAAATTCCTCTATCAAACTAAAATGTATTTTTTTGTTTCATTAGATGCACACATCTTCTGGTGTGTGAAAATATTATAGCATAATGACAAACAAATATAGTACAGATTTGAATAAAGACATAGATTGGTAAATAAACATATCAATTTATTGTTACTGAAGCAAAATCTTAAAATTTTGAGTACTTTTAGAGTAGATAGTAAAGAAGCACAATTTTAAAACTACATACTTAGCTGTAATCCTAGTTGGAGTACTTCAAACCACAGTCCATAAAAAATTTAATATATTTTTTTTTCAAACTGGAGGCTCTCAAACAGTAGCCCGGTATTATTTAAGCAAATTAGTTGTAATACATTTTAATTAAATATGCTTTTTAAATGCTAATTAGTATATTAAAGGTAGACTAAGTTTTTTTTGTTATGAGGCCGGTTGGGGTTGTGCTTGCTGCGCCTTCAACTTCATCTCCATGATCATGACAATGGCTTCCCTAATTTTAGATTTATCAATTCCCAGCACTTGTATTTTCTCCATTTGCTCCGTAACAAACTGAACTTTCCTTTTAAAGTAATCCTTGGCCCCTTCAATATCCTGTAAAGTAAGCAAAGACAACAATTATAATTCCATAATATCCTGTGTGATGGGCAGATTAACTTAGTACCCTGCCTACCCAACATGCGGTGCAACCTGCTATTCCCTGTTCTGGTAAGGTATCTCCGGGTTTTGGCCTGAGGAATTTAAGTGCATATGGTAATAGAACAGGTAATAGCCAAGTAAGCTAAATACCAGCATCAATCAATATTAGTAAGGATACAACATGTGACTGATATTAAAAACTACCAGGAGGAATACAAGAGAGATATACAGTAATAGGTAAAAATAATTAATAACTTAAATTATGGCTGTCACTATCAATAAACAAATCTAATAGACCCCTCAAACGTTTTATTAGTAGTAATCATAAATGTGACTTGATTCTGAGAAGAGTAGAAGCTATACTGCATGTTCCTATACTAAGAATAAGGTTCGACCTACATTATAATTATCACACTAAGGTATTTAGTTAGTCTAAAATCTCATACAAACCTTTTGGGCATAATATCCAGTGCCAATATCAATGATAACCTTTTCAGAATCTGTGATAGTACCCGGCACGTACATACTTCCAGTGAGAGGAACTAGAATTGTTTTTCCTTTTGATTCTGGAGTCAATTTTTCAACACATTCACCTGACTCTACGAATTTTCCTTGCGCTATTTTAAGTGTTTGTAGCGAGTCTTGAAATACATTTAACTCCTGGAATCAATGTAAATAATAATTATAATGTTGTAAAAGAACGAATGAAACAGGAATTAAAGGAAAAAAATCTAATTTTAGCCAACCTGATCGAGTTGCTGTTTCAACTGTCCAAGTTGGTGCAAATTTAATTTCGTGAGATCAATTTGTTGCATTCCAGGAGCTGGTCCTGAAGAAACTGTTGCCATTTTACTGGTAATATATAATATTTATTTAATAATAATATGTGCACAAAACGGAAAAAGTGAATTCCACTAGACTTTATAACCTTAAAATCTCGATAGACAATTTGATATTGACTTTGACGTTTCTGTCAATATTCGCTAGTGTTGTACTCCAAACCACGTCGTATCATCGGCTAGGCACAGTTCCACGATTATAATTATACTAATTGGTTAAAATTTTTGTGTGTAGTTCAATCAATCGAATAGTTGATTAGGCGCGGACTGGCATTCGTTCGTCAGTTTACCGGAGGCAATTTCACAGTTTTACATTTTTACAATACCTATTGTACTAAATTTATTCATTGCTTCATTACGGTTTTCTCTTAGTTTAATTTCTACTACGCACAAGGTAGTGGTATTTTTTGTGGTACCGGTTAATATTATTGTAAGTCATACCTAACCTTAGTCAAACAATGTCGGTCACGCAGATCGAAACTATAGAAACTTTCGAAAGTTCCATAAGGTATGTAATAATGTACTTGCCATAAGTTTATGTAATTGTTTTAAAAGATGTTCTTCTCGTCCTCGAGACATATACTATTAATTTTATGGTAAAGTGATAACATCAACAGATGACCCCATTTGTAACCTTTCGCAGTTTGTTTTTACGTAGAATATTATGTACCAAGGTAATGATAATTTCAAGGATATTGTAATATTATCTTGTTTACAGATCACCATCCTTAGCAGTCGTCCATTTTTCAGCTGATTGGGCAGCACAATGTAACCAAGTAACAGATATATTGAAAGAATTATCTAAGCTGCCCGAAATCCTTGCTAGTGGATCTAAATTTTATGTCTGTGATGCTGAAAAATTATCTGAAGTTTCATTAAAATATAAAGTGAGTCATTAAAATATCAAACAAGTTGTTATGAATCTTTTTCAGAGTTAAAAATGATACTGTATAAAAATAAGATGCCAATTGCCAATTTTTATTAACAAACTTAACCCATCAAAAGATGCAATTCCATTTTATATCTCATGAAATGGTTTTTCCTAAGTATCTACCTTGTCCATTATGACCACTGGAATAGCCATACATGTTTTTTACACATTTCAGACTCTCCTCTTCTGAAATTCAGAATGACAACTGAAATCTACAAACCTTCATTAATTTCTTTCTGTTCTAAAATGTTTTGTCATTTCTTGTGTTTTCTCATTGCATCTCAAGTTAGATGGTAATACAGTGTATGTGCATACATTTATATTTTAAGCTTTATTTTACAGCTATCATAGGTTTAAAAATAAAGTGAAATAACTTATCTTAGCTGTGTCATGCTGGCAAATAGAATACATGTACATGTCACAACTCTAGCCCAACTTTTCCCATTGTGGGGGGTCCCAAGGTCCCTTGGTCACCCAAGGGAACTCTTGAGAGGATGGGCAGCAGCACTCTATGACCGTTGACAACACCACTGCAACGGCCAACCCACCTGCCAAGTATGGCGATTACTGGTATTTCAAATGATAATGGAAATCATTTGGGGAGGCCCTTGTCCAGCAGTGAATGTCATGTAGTTGATGATGATGACTTGATCCTTGCTGGAATGTAGAAGCAAAATCCATCCATTGTACAATAGTAGTATTGGACAGCAACTGCCAGTTATCTACATCTACCTATAATTTACCATTTCAGATTGACTCTGTTCCTACAGTAATATTTTTCAAAAATGGAAATCAAGTAGACAGAGTAGATGGAGCTGATGCATCTCAAATATCATCTAAGGTTAAAAGTCACAGTGTTGGTAAAGTTGCCGCTGCAGAAATCAATACTGCAGTGCCTTTAGAAGAAAGACTGAAGAAACTTATCAATAAACACAAAGTTATGGTTTTCATGAAGGGCAATAGAGATGTGCCCAGATGCGGTTTCAGTCGAACACTGATACAAATTTTAAATGGCACTGGGTAAGTATTTTAATATAGACACTATAACTGTAGTTTTCTTTGTTTTGTTAGTTTTCTGTAATCTATACTTATAATAAATCTGTAGAGAGGTCAATTCTGTACATAAAATATATTTTCAAAATAACTATCAGGGGATGTTTAGTGATCGATACTGATGCCAAAAATACAATCAGTAAAATTTTTGTCTGTCTGTCGGTCTGTATGTTCCTTATAGAAACAAAAACTACTCGACGGATTTTAACAAAACTTGGTACAATTATTATTCATACTCCTGGTCAGGTTATAGGATACTTTTCATCACGCTACAATCAATAGGAGCAGAGTAGTGAAGGGAAATTTAGGGAAAACGGGAGAAGTTACTCCATTTTTTAAGCTTCCGTCGCATGTGCAGCCTTAATGGTTAAAGTTACATAGAAATCATGTATGACGGAAATATTCTGTCTATGTCTATTCTGCACTATATCCCGCAACAGCATCTGTTATGGCAATGTCTATTTGTTATGGTTAACTCACAATAACACATGTAACTCCTGATAGCTTAGCAGTTCGGAGCATTCTGATTATATTTGTTTACTCTTACGTTATTTAATACTCTCACTCATCCCTAATAAAAAAAAGTTGACATTATTTTATACATATAAACCTGCCTCAAGAATCACTCTATCTACTAAAGAAAACCGCATTCAATTCCGTTTCGTTGTTTTAAAAATCTAAGCATACATAGGGACAGACAGCGGGAGGCGACTATGTTTTATCTAAATATCTAAAAGGAGAAACTGACTGACAGACATATCAACGCACAGCCCAAACGGCTAAACTTAGGCACTGGAAATTTGAACGAACGTATCTTAGGTACCGTAGGGGTGCACTAAGAAAGGAATTCCAGAAATTCCCACGGGAACGGGAATAAATGGGAAAATACGTTTGTATGAAAAATCGAACCGCTCAAGTTAGACGCTTGAAATATAGTATGCAAGTACTACTAAACTACGCGAATGAAATCGCAGGGCGTCTACTAGTACTAAATAAATTCTGTATTGCAGGGTCCAGTATGACACATTTGATATCCTGACAGATGAAGAGGTGCGTCAAGGTCTGAAAGAATATTCTGACTGGCCGACATACCCACAACTTTATGTCAATGGAGATCTGGTTGGAGGGCTGGACATCATAAAAGAGCTACAAGCAAGTGGTGAACTAGACTCTACCTTAGCTGGTTAATTAAAATGTTTTTGCTGCAGTAGCGTTTTATTTATTAATAAAAGGTTTTTTACAAGTTGTGTTTATGTTTACGTACATACCCACCTTAGCTACAGAGCAAAAGCCGCCCCAAAGTTTCGTCAGACAGGACCAGATAGATGGAAGGTGGCGAGATATTTTCTTGAAACCTTTGTGGTTGCATGTATAAAAATGGATGAGGCGGCAGATATATTTATTTACAGGGGAAATAAAAGCTGTAAAAAATATAAATCTGTTATCGCACCCCTTTGATAGATCATCATCATCAGCCCATACCCGTCCACTGCTGGACATAGGCCTCCCCAATTGCACGCCACTGCGATTTGTTTTCGGCTTCTCGCATCCAGCTTCTGCCAGCCATCTTGCGTATATCATCAGTCCACCTTGCCTGAGGGCGCCTTACACTCCGTTTGCCGAGACGCGGTCTCCACTCGAGAACTCGTTTTCCCCCACGGTCATCGGTTCTACGGCTAATATGGCCGGCCCACTGCCACTTCAGCTTGCTAAAACGATGAGCTATGTCGATGACTTTGTTTCTCTGTCGGATCACTTCATTTCTGATTCGATCCTTCAGAGAAACACCGAGCATAGCCCTTTCCATAGCACGCTGTGCGACTTTGAGCTTGTGGGCCAGCCGTGCCGTCCGTGTCCACGTCTCAGCTCCGTATGTCATTACAGGTAGGACACACTGATTGAAGACCTTTGTCTTCAGGCACTGTGGGATCGCTGATGTTTAGACTCGACGTAACTTCCCAAATGCTGCCCAACCCAGCTGAATTCTTCTGTTTACCTCGTCCTCGAAGTTGTTTTTACCCAACTGCAATGTCTGCCCAAGGTATACATATTTTTGAACAACTTCGAGAACGGTGCCGTGTACTGAAATCGGTTCCGGTAGAACATGTTCATTGAACATGACCTTGGTTTTATCCAAGTTCATCCGTAGGCCGATCCGTAGAGAAGCATCAGCTAGGTCATTCAGCATCAGTTGAAGGTCCTGCAGCGTTTCTGCCATGATGACGATGTCGTCTGCAAATCGCAAGTGAGAGATGTGTTCGCCATTGATTTTGATGCCACGTCCTTTCCAATGCAGCGTCTTGAACATATCCTCCATTGCATTTGTTAACAATTTCGGGGAAATAACATCCCCTTGTCTCACTCCTCGATGCAATGGTATGGGACGTGTCTGCTGATTTTGTACTTGGACGGACATGGTGGCAGCCTCGTAGAGGGATCTTATCACTTGGATGTATCGCCAGTCAACTTGGCAACGCTGCAGAGACTCCAGAACGGACCAGATCTCAACCGAGTCAAAGCCCTTCTCATAGTCCACGAATGCTAGACACAGGGGCAGGTTATACTCTTCAGTTTTCTCTATGATCTGCCGCACTGTGTGGATGTGGTCTATGGTGCCATAACCGCTCCGAAATCCGGCCTGCTCCGGAGGTTGAAATTCGTCGAGTCTTCGCGCAAGACGGTTTGTGATCACTCTTGAGAACAGCTTGTAGACGTGGCTTAGAAGAGAAATTGGTCGATAGTTCTTCAACAGGGTTTTGTCTCCCTTTTTGAAGAACAGGACGACCACACTTCTACTCCACGCCTCCGGAGTTCTTCCTTCGAAGAGGACAGCGTTAAAAAGCTTTTGGACCTCCCTCAATATCGGTTTACCTCCAGGCTTTTAGTAGTTCTGTTGTAACGCCATCCTCTCCTGGAGCTTTTCCGTTTTTGAGCTGTCTAAGAGCGATCTCAATTTCGCCGGTACTGACTTCTGGCAGGTCTTCGGTGGAGTGGCGTGTCAATGTGGCTCTAGAGTCCCCATTTTCGGGATCAGGGGGAGATGCATGCGATGCGTATAACTGGCCATAGAAGTCTTCAACCTCCGAAAGGACCGACGGCTTCGAAGTGACGACTTTTCCACTTGCTGTGGTCAACTTCGCAAGGTGGCTTCTTCCAAGAGATTGTACGAACACTTTTGAACCCCGATTCTGCTCAATCGCTCTTTCTATTGAAAGAGTATTGTAGCATCGGAGGTCGCGCCGCACGTGCTTACTAATCTCCTGGTTTAGGGCCCGCCTTGCGGTCGAAGTGACGGGTGGATTCTCACGTCGTTCCTTCATCAGCCGTAAAGTCTCCTCGGAAAGCTTTGACTTCCTGCCCTTACGCTGCATTTCACAAAATCTCTTACCCTCTTCCCTGAGGACCCGAGTCACATTTTCGAGGTTCTTGTTCACGTCTGCTGTGGTTTCCACGGCAACGAATCGGTTCTCCAAACTTAGCTGGAAAGCTTCGGTTCCATTATAGTTTGGAGCATGGTTGGTTGGAGCCTGGCTTTCATCAGACGGACACGTTCAGCCTTAAGGTTGATGTTCAGAGAGCCTCTGACTAGTCGGTGATCGCTACCGGTATTAAACCTGTTGATCACAGAGACGTCTCTGAATATCTGCTTTTTGTTCGTCATGATGAAATCGATCTCATTTTTGGTCATAGTATCGGGGCTTTGCCAGGTCCACTTCCTTTTGGGGCTTTTTCTTAAACCACGAGTTCATTAGAAATAGCCCCTCTCGTTCGAGGAAGTTTACTAGCATTTACCCCCTATGATTCCTTGCTCCAAATCCATGGGATCCTACTGCCGATTCATTGCAATTCTGTACTCCCACTTTAGCGTTAAGGTCCCCCATAACAACGCTGTAATGTGTCTTAGTAGTGGAGTGGAGGGCCTTCGATATATCATCGAACAGGCCCTCCACCTCATCGTCCGAGTGTGTCGGGGTCGGTGCATACACTTGTACCACTTTCAGGCTATACCTCTCGGTAAGTTTTATGACAAGGTATGCTACCCTGTTTGACACACTAGACGCTTCCACAACGTTGTTACACAGGGACTTATTCACAAGAAACCCAACGCCACCTTGGGATTGTTGGTCTCCCTCGCGGAAGTACATTAGGTGGCCCGATTTGAGGGTAATGGTGTCCTCTCCCTCTCTTCGGACTTCGCTTAGCCCCAATATGTGCCACCTAATTTTACCAAGTTCCACCTCGAGTTGTGCCAGATGCGAGTCAAGCCGTAGCGTGCGTCCGTTGTACGTCGCCAGGGTCAGTTGTTTGTGGTGGCCCCCCATAACCCGGAGATTCTTCGCACCCCCTGCTCCGCCGTTACCGTGGTCGCCACCGTGACCAGGAATAGCGGAGCCGCCGGGAACTTGGGGCCGTGGCCTTGTTGTGCTTATTATTGGAGGTAAATGCCCATAATCGCCACGCTGGGCAGGCGGGTTGGCGATCGCAGTGGGGTTGTGGTTTAACTCACAGAGAGCGCTGCTGCCTGTCCTCTGGAGGGTTCCCTTGGTCGTCTCTTACGACCCCCATAGCGGGAAAAGTTTGGCTGGGGTGGTGACACATGTATTCTATTCGCCGTCACCACACGGCTTTTTTTTGATAGATAATGGGGGGGAATGTAAGTAATAGTAATTTGACGGTGGTAGCTTACATCGGTAGAGCACAGTCCGCATAAATGTCATGATTTAATTTTGTAAGTAATTCATGTACCTACTAGGATAAACAATAAAAGACAGAATAAACGATAAAAGACATTATTCTCAGTGGAAAGAAAATTACAAATTATTCTAAC
>SJJU01023944.1:0-18425 GCA_012932125.1 Conopomorpha cramerella | reverse complement strand
CAGTGGCCAGTGATTTATTTTTTGGGATAAGTTATTATTTCTCGATTTTCGTGTCGTTTGTTGCGAAACGCAGTGTGTGATTGGGTTTCTGTTATCGAGTTCTCGCTTTTGTTTTGCAATTGGACCTTGGAACAGCTGCTTGTACGTTTTCGTTTACACACAAAGGTGAGTCGAGTGCCTCGAGTGTTTCATTTGGGTGGTTGTTGCATTTGCCGAAACGGTGCGGGGCAAAAAATAACTTCGCGTGTTGAATTTTGGCGAATAACAAAATGTAAACTAGCGTTTCAAATTTGCATTTGGCATTGCGGATATTTCTAGGAAACACTTAATTGAAGTTTACATTAGCGAACCTATAATTTTGAAAGTGCCCATTTCCTTCGTGCGGTTTAAAGTTGAAGAAAAAACTGTTTTAGTATGCATGTAATTTGGAGTTGTGAAGGCAGGGGTGGTTTTTGAGTTTGCTTTAGTTAAAACTGTGTTGGTCACGTTTCGCTCTACAGTACTTTTTGTGGTCTACTTTTCAATTTGTTACATGAAAACAGCGGCTCATGTAATTGTGACTCTATTCGAGTTATCGGTGTGGTATTTTTTTATACTGACGTCCAAGCGCTGTACGAGCGGCATAAGTTAGCCATTAAATTCATATTGTATCGCCTTGGATATATGTTAAGCAACAGTTTTCCAGAATGCATGAGAGATGTTTGCATACGCAAGGTGTATCTATATATATGGTGTGAATGTATGTACAGGATGTTTATTCTATGACCTATTTTACCATCCTCCTAGTGTGAGCCTAGTGCTAGGACGCTACAATTAATGGCATTCGCCATATATTCTCCCACAGTATGTGAACGAAGTTCCAAGTCGCGCTCGGAGCTCAGCTGGTGTCTGTTATCCCAATCAATTATCGAACTTCAGAAACGCCGCGCTGGGCTGAATGGCTGAAACCTGTTCGATGGTTTACCAAGAAAATTAAAAAATAAGATAGTCCTTGGGTCCTCCGGTGCTAACAACTTGGGCAACCGTAAACAATAGACAGAATATGAAGGAACTATAAATATAAATAAGATGGTCCATTATATCTTATTCCTCTATGATTTCCATGATCATTTGGGGGTTAAAACCAACAATAATTCCCCCCCAATAAATATATTGAGTATTAATATTTTATCAACAGAAAAGGTGTCTCAAAACTGTTGGAATTATTTAAAAAAATCCATCGCCGTGGGTTACCCGGTAATAGTGCAGCTTCCTATGGGGTCTTATTTTGTAAAAAATAGGTGTCTGTAATTGTTATGGGTTGGTTAGTTATAATTAGATAGTATGTATAAATTTATGGTATTTAGGAAGTAACTGAAACTACGCGAGTGCAATTGCTAGGTGCTTGGTGTTATCTTGACTACGTACAATAGTTTTCTACACGGATTATTGACGTGAGTAAAATTGTTTGTATTTTGTATTCTGTGTACGTTCCTAAGTTAATTCGTATGTTTAAAATATCAGTTATAACATCAAGAGTAATGTATATTATTACTCTTTAAAACATTTTTTGAACCAGATTGCTCCCATCATTTCATATTGTGTGTTCGATGAATTTATTCAACAATTCTATTACAATTGACTACTTTAGCAATGGTAGCTCCTTGTTGTCTCTCGGTTGTCATGCCTCAGACTGTTCCGGAGCACCGGCAGTAACGTGCGAGTGGCTGCTAGTCCCCCATTACCCCGCCGTTGCCTAACATCTTCCTGGTTAACAGATTTATCCACGATAATTCGTTCATCAAAATTCGTCACGCCTACAGGCAAAAGAAGGTGGAAGAAGCAAGAGAGCAGGAAGTAAATAGGTGTGGTAGTTCGGTGATAAATGTCTCTTCCTACTGCGAGATAACATGTGACCTCAGGTTATTACGTTTATGACCCGTTGATGTAATATGCAGTTTGTTTCAAAACCGGACAAGTGAGAGTCGAACGCGCTCACGAAGGGATCCGTACCATCATATTTATATTATGAAATCGACGAAAATACGAAAGCTTCCACACAATAAGTACTGAATGGATTTAAATTTAACTTTACAATAATATATCTTATACATCGGAATAACGTTATATTTTACTCCGAATTTCCCACGGGAATGACATAAACTTCGAAAGATAAGAAATGAAAAAAATCTCCTCCTTAAATAATAGTCTTTTTGGCATTTCATGGTATACCATGCCAACAGAAATACATCATCTGTGAAAATTTCAACTGTATGACTATACAGTATAATTTTGCAGACAGAAAGACAGACATTCAGTCATCCAGAGTTTAAGTAATGTTTTGCTATAGAACCCTAAAAATGAAGCAAGTGTAACTCTTTGCTATAGAACCCTAAAAATGAATCCTCTACATTGAAAAGAGTAGGTATTTTACTAACTTATAATATTTCATTTCAGTTCTTTGAATCTGTTAAAGTTCTTTGCGTTCAATAGTTTACTTTAATTGGTCCAAAAAACATATCCTATGTCCGAACTTCACAGTCTGTTTCGGAATGTTTCTTTGAACTAACTGCTTCTTATTTATTAGGTTGTCTTCTTTACGTTCGTCTTTTGCCCATCCACTGCAATTTCACATATAGCAATATATCGCTGACCTTTTACTCCACAAGATTTCCATAGCCGGATGGATTTTTCGTCCGGAAAATCGTCGGTATTTATATGCCTTTTACTAACAGAACGAAACTTGTAAAGGACAAGTCTCATTTGTTTGATCTGGCATAAATACTTCTGTTAGATAAAAAGGAACGTAATTGGCAACGACTTTGAACGCTGGATTTTCTTGCGAGGGAAGGATTACAAGTGGTGGGTGTCTCCGCTAAAATATTTTCGACCGTATTTCATTGACTTTTAAGTCGAGTTTTCGCTTTTTCAACTTAGACCAAAGTATTAGAAGCGCACGTAATCTTCAGTTCTTATTTCCGAAGGACTTGAATATGAAATTACACGATCAATCATAATAATATTATAATTTTGCTGATTTATTTTGCTTCATCTCCACTCTTGTTCAAATTATGCCAATACTTCACTCATTCACGAGCGATCTTTGATTATGACAGTTGGAAAGTAAATACGGTTGTTTGCTTGCTTTTAGGGCCTAAAATAATTTGTGTCTTAACAATCGCCATGTTTGCATTTTTTCTGCAAGGAAAGTACGAGTAAGTAAGGTTGGTATTCAGAGTCGTTGCTTCTGAGTTTCCTCTAGAGCGTCTGCTGACGTGAAATTGGATCTCACTGAGTAGTCTCATGCGTCTTGTATTTGTACGTTTTCTCAGCTGAGCTTTATCTTACTGAGCTTAGTAATAGATTGATGTCAATAATATCCAAATACATGCTACAATGATTTTATTATTATTTCATCATTTACTGTCAGTTCTCCAATCCTTTTCTTCAGTTATCAATCCAAATTCAAGTAAATACACAAATAAACTGTCAAACGGTACAACACAGGTTAAGAATATATTTGAATGCCTCTTGCCATAGATCAAACTTTTGTCAAACCTACTACGCTGAGATCGCCCTGAGAACCTGATTTCGATGCTCAAGTTAAGCCTCAGCTCAGACATGACCGATTCTCACGAGACTGTTGCTCAACTGTGAATACAAATTCTTTGCTGAGACTTTGTTTGCATTTTGACAGTTCTGAGACTTAGACCGACTTTGTCTTACGACTAGCGACGTCTTAGCCTAAGAGAGCAGGCATTGGCGATACAGTGAATGAATAAAATGAAATAATCAACATATTTGATGTTACGCCCAAAATGTCCAAATTTCTTATCATGGATGAATATTTCAATGATCACAGTTGTTTTGTGGGTCTAATATAAATAAGCTATAACTACTTGACAATAGTGGAAGAATTTATATCTTTTTTTTTTAGAAAGTTTCCTACCGCAACGGTACCATTGCCAAAAACAAATCCTGAACTTTACCCTGACTCAGTACAAAGATATTTAAGAAAACGCGGGACAGTGTTTTATGTACCTCATCTCCTTTATTTGCCAACATCATTGTCACCTCGTACAGATAGGGCAACCGACACAGAATATTTCCTCACCCACCCGTCCTATTTCAACAAACGCCCAGATTTTTTCTTAGTCAGAGATTTTTTTCTCATATAAAGCTTAGATAAAAGCTACACACATTTCAACGAACAGGGTATAACGGTACTCGAGAAGCAATCTTGTAAGTCGAAGTGTACCACTCACACACGATTCTGTGGTGTAAGTACAAAAAGTATTTGCTTCGTTAAGCTTTTCTCAGGTCGATACTTTTACCATCGATAGTCTAAGGAAAGCATGTAAAATGATCAATGTACAAATATAACGATGGTATGCAACAACAATCGTCGGATTATCCAAATTATCGATATATTGTTGTTACAGTCGAAATCGATATTATTTTTACGGATCATCATGTAGACACGGGCGTCTAAATTTCATACTTACAGTGCCAGTAATTTTTTTATGCAAATTGTTTATCACGAAGCGTGTAATTTAATAAGGTTGCTTATTTATTTTTTTATTGTAAGTGCCATTGAAATAATATACTATCAATATACCAAACCGATTTTTTTTAGATTATACAATAATTTTCGTGCCCAAACGGTAAAGGGGGAACCGTATTACTGAGGTCTTTTATACTTTTAATAAAAAAATTCGCTTGATCGCTCGTGTCTCGGACCAAACCACTTTCTTTTGTCCCTCTGCCAAAATTGGTATTCGTTGAAAACGTTTCGCGTTAGCCCGACGAGTGTTTGGCGGCCGATCGTGTTCAGGAATTTTCACACTTAATTGATTACTGGGAGCTTTTCTCACTCAGAAATCTCTCTTTGAACTGAAAGCAGGAGGGTGTTAGGAAAATATTGCCACTTACTATTTTCCGTGCGTGATCGTCTGGGACTGATAATATTGATACCACGACCGACGATGAAATAATGATAATGCGTCTTACTGGAAAGATGGACGACGAACTTGCCATTTAAAAACCAAATTTTCAAGCCAGACGAGTCCTAGAGGATAATGTGGAGCCAAAAGTTATGCTCGCCTCACTAGGGATTACAGCGAGTTAGAGTTGAGTTTATGCAAGTCAGTACGAGTACAAGCTATACAGGGACTTCTTAAAGCTTATCTACTCTCCATGGCTGCGGATGGTAAATTCAGCATCTATTGTAGTGTCCTAACAGAGGACTATTGTCTAACATTGCCCAGACTAATGGAAGATAACAGGTGTAAAGTTACGATCGAGTTTGACACTTCGGAAATCAACTTAAGACTGTCCTGAGGTGCTAACGGCTAGACGGAGTCGAAACATAAACTGAATTCCTTACTTGCCAGCAAACATCTCCCAAGGGTAATTTGCTAAGTTTGGCTGGCAACTACTGCACCAATTGTGCTGCTGACCAGACCCCCTACCACGGAGCCTCTTGACATTTAAAATAAACGATTCTGTGCACTTTACTACATAGTAGTTGTTAGAACACTTAACAAATTAATCTGTGTAGTGCCAAGAACTCTTTTTGATAATTCGCATCACCTCAAGTAACATGTAATTTGAAATTGGAATTAACTAAAAAGAAGAAGCCAAGGTAAGGCCCCCGCCCAGCCCAACAGCAACGTCCAGCGAGCTTGCTAATTGGGCAGAGCGTGTACTTTAGATGTTCCGACGGTTTGCTCATCCTCAATCTACGACTGGCTGGTTACAGTTCTCGAATATTCTCGAATTTCCCGAAGTTTCCGTGAATAATTGACGACAGAGACTTGTGCGCCGCGTCTGCGCGATTGGTTTTTGTTCGGCGTCATCTTGCATCGTCAGTGAGTGTGTTGTCGCTAAATTTATGGATGAACTTGGATACGGTACTGAATCTTAATATTTTCTATAGCACAGCTAGCAGCTAGCTACAGTTCCTGACAGTAAATTTCACTATTTGCATGTATTTACATAAACTCATGTAGGTACATTACCCTAGTGAGGTGGGTGTTTTGAAGTGGCGAGAATCCTACACCACCACCTGGTACTATTTACCTGCTTGAATATTATATTAAATTAATAAAAAAATATTGTCATAAAAACTAATTTATGACACAATTTTTTCAATTCTAGGTTTTGTGATTCAAGGTTTGATGGCGAAGACCCACTAGGATCTTCGCCATCAAACCTTTCAAAGAAATGTTAATTGTCGCGTACATATAAGTAAGACTTTGACAAACGTCGAAGGTCTAGAACATGACGTGTTTTGTCTAAGTGACGTTACGCATGTTACTTACTTACGTATTACTTACGGTCATTAACTTTGTAGTTAGGTACTTAGCACACACACTTAGCACTGCTGATAATGAAACTATAAAATGTTAATTTTATAGTTTAATTATCTTAGTACGACGTTGAATCTGTCCGTACCATGCCGTGTAATATGTATTATTTGCATGCATTTCTTTTTAAAACGTCATCTCACCTAGCCTGTTCATGTAGAAACAAACGTTCCCTGAAATAATATTATCAAAAGCAATTCGGCCGTCTAATATGTGTTATCTACCATCGACATGCAAGATTACACTAAGTCGTTGAAAGATCCCAAATCGTACTTTAACCACTTTCGCGCGCAATCCCAACTTTCCAGATTATCTTGTTCTAATCTACTCTAAAAATTGCTCAATATTTCGACTCTAAAACCAGCAGAATAAAGTCGAGAGTCCAATTGCGAAGTCACACGAATGATATGATGTTATAAAATGTAAACAGCAATCTATCCCACATGAGTCGAGGGATGTTCAGTAAGTTCGCAACTTCCTGTTGGCGGGAACGCCGACCAAAACAAATATGGCCGACTGTCATGGCGGATTAGGCCGCGTTCACTGTGAGGGATTAAGGTGTGATGAGATTGTCATTGAAAATGGCCAATAGGCGCTGGCTAATCGTTGATTGGATTACAAAAGTAACACTTTAAAAACACTTGATACAGGCGAATTTTACCTTATTCATTTGATATAAGTAAAATACAAAACATTGTGTGTGTATGAATAAGATGGTGCTGTACGTTTTGCGTAACAAACTTACAAACTAGTTCTAAGGATATGACTTCATACTTAACGGTGAACATAATATATCTACAAGTAAAATGCAATGCTGCTGATGTAAGTACAACAATATTAAAATTTGTACTCCAAAAGAGAGCTGTCAGGGCAATAAACCGCGTACCAGAGACTCCCTTCGAGATACATTTGAAGTATAGATATGTTGACACTTCCGTCGCAGTATGTTTTTGTAAATATTATGTGTATCCGAAAAAATATTCACTCTAACAGTACGATGATGTACTGAAACTGAAACTGCCGAAGGAAATAACTGAGTTGTCTGACGGAAATTTAATTAATTGTAAATAAACAGTTAATAAATAAGGCATACTACAGTGTTGTTTATTATCTAAATTATGATAAAAATGTCAGCTCTTATATTTAAGCCTAAAATGAAAATGTTTACATTCCACATTTATAAAAACCACAAGGGCACATTTTTACGTTATTTAGTGTTATCATTTAGTGCTCTTAGCTTTTCACCAGTGAGGGATGCTTCCGGTCATCATTTGTTAAGTTAGTATTAATTTAATATTAATGTTAAGTACTTAGATGTAAGCCCTGACAATTTGAAAAGATGCCATTTTTTACCGGTTCTTTTGGCCAGTAAAAATAATAATACGAACCGGGGACATTACTTATTACTTTTGTTTTTATAATCATACATTACTTTCTTGGAGCTTTGTGTTATACTACTGTATATCTGTATATAATAGTACTTATAACAATGAAATTAACACATTTCGTACGTACTACTCCGGAGAACTCTGGAGGCGTGGAGTAGAATTGTGGTCGTCCGTCTTGCGCGAAGACTCGACGAATTTCAACCACCGGAGCAGGCTGGATTTCACCATCGCTGGTTATGGCACCACATCCACACAGTGCGGCAGATCATAGAGAAAACTGGGAAATATAATCTGCCCCTGTGTCTAGCATTCGTGGACTATGAGAAGGCCTTCGACTCGATGAGATCTGGTCCGTCCAGGAGTCTCTGCAGCGTTGCCAAGTTGACTGGCGATACATCCAAGTGATCAGATGCCTCTACGAGGCTGCCACCATGTCCGTCCAAGTACAAAATCAGCAAACAAGTCCCATATGTGCATCGAGGAGTGAGACAAAGGGATGTTATTTCCCCGAAATTGTCGAGGGAGTCCTTCACCGGCGTCCTGATGATATGCGCAAGATGGCTGGCAGAAGTTGGATGCGAAAAGCCGAAAACAGATCTAAGTGGCGTGCAATTTGAGAGGCCTATGTCCAGCAGTGAACAAATAGGGGCTGATGATGATGAATTATACTAATTTGAAATGATTCATGGTTAAGAGATGACAAGGCCTGTTACATATAAAAATGCATTCATTTCCGAGCGAATCACAATGAACACAGCTTAACACCCCCCATTGGCTAATTAAAGAGCTGGTGGTGCGTCGTGCGCCCAAGTTGTCGGTCGAAGTTGGCCGACAATGGCCCCTCGTCTCGCCCACATTCGAGATAACAGCTGGATTGACGAGTCTTGTTGTACTAGTTGTCAGTAATATGGCGCTGATGGCGGGTTGAGTTTCGGCCTTCTAATTGTTGAGATACTGATTTAACCCTTTGGGGATGCACCCTTGCTGTCGACGTACTAACAATAAAACCTCTGCTTTGTTAATTTGCGTGACCACGAAAGTGTTTAGAACTCAGGCTTAGGCTGATACGATAAGCTCTAAAGTAATTTTGAGTTTAAGCTCGTTTATTTGTATTAAATGTTTTTAGTTAAGTGTAAAGATAACTTTGATTTTGAATATTGTTTTGTTCCTGTGGCGAAATAAAATGTTATGTTCTGTTCGTAGCCATTGATATCAATTGTCTTAATTCATTCATGCGAAGTAGGAGTTCCTTCATTGGACTATGTTTTTAATATAGCGACAACGGTACTCCGCAACAAAACTTTTACTAGTTGTATTAATAGTAAAATTATTCCTCGCGCGTTCAACTAACCCCAGGATACCCCAACCATCAATATGTCTATTGATGGGGGTATTTTGGGTGCGGCTGTTAAACGGACGGACAGAAAGTACCCATGTGGTGACGGCGAATAGTATACCCTTGCCGCGCCACTCTCCAGAGGACGGGCAGCAGCATTCTCTCGTGAGTTAAACCACTACACCACTGCGATCGACAACCCGCTTGTCAAGCGTGGCGATTATTGGCATTTCCCCCCCCCCAAATTATAATGGAAATCATTGGGGGAGGCGCTCGTCTAGCAGTGGTCGTCAGGTGGATGATGATGATAGTGATGACACGGTTGTATCTTTATGATTAAAGAACTCATTACTTGTGCATTATGTCGGAGGCCCGCCTCTGAGATAACGTGATCGTCTTCCTCCCTAATCCTACCAACACCGTTGACCGAGTGATAGCTTACTAGCACGTGCAAATAGTCTGTTAAATTAGAATTTGTTTCATTTATGAGCAGTTACGAAGACGAACGAAAGCCTCGATAGGAACGGTAAAATGACCTGCCATAGTTTATAACAAAAAAACATTTTGAAAAGGTCGAAAACGATCCAATTATTGGGCCCGTTGCGGCTTGCTAGAGAGAGACTAGTCTCTATCTTTTGATACGTTTAACTTATTATTTCCACATACTACGTACTTGATAGTCGAATACTTAAAAAATACTACGGGTGATCCAAGAGCGTTCCATAGTGTTACAGAAAAAATGGATAACTCCCAATTACTTAACCCACTTCTAATAAAACGGACATATTCAACCCATTTTAGAGTTAAAACCGATTAATTTAATCCCCTAACCGATTCGATTCAACCCGTCTTGTGCAAACACGAACATTCCAACTGACATCTCGACGTAAACTCTTCATGAGTTCTGGACTTATCTGCTGACGTGGACTAGGATGTACGGAGCTCAACATTCATCTGCAATCCGAAGACAATAAATGCACAGACAGACACGGGTCTGCAGTTTGCATATTAATAGTTTAATCTGGATCCAGTACGTGATCTGTCAGCGGTTGTATGTGGTTGGAAATTGGTTAGCATAATAACCACATCGTGGTATGATTAGATCATTGTTTTAGATCTGAGATGTTCTAACTGTCTCATCAATATCTATACCATCTTGCGAGTTTGGAATTGGTCATTTAAGCCAACTATTGCTCCTGAACTATCCCTAGCAACATCCCTGTCCGTTGAGTCATATATGACTCACAGTAATACTTTGGAAGTTCATGAGTGAGAGACAGGTGACTCATTTCTATATACTGTTTCAGGCAAATTTTCCTATTTGAATGTGACGATATGTTTTTAATCACATCTGGACGTATGAAAAACAAATATTTTACGTTACATGTATACAGGTGGTAATGTTATAAAGCTTAAATTTAAAAATGTGGCCACGGGTCTACGTAGTAGTTGTATGGGGACAAGGAAGTTGCTGGAGGTAATAGATCAAAATAGACCCAACACCTTTATTAAGTTCTGTATTGTGAATGTACCTAATGTTTAGATACCAACATATTGATAAGCATAAAGCATATGAAAATATACAGGATGTTGAATTTGAATTAGTAACAATTCAAGTATATTACCCATGGGGATAATTAGGTAATATATAGACTTGCTGGTATATATTTGTACTGATTGTTACATTAAGAACGGCCAGTATGGAAAAGCCTAAAACTACAAAAAAACTACAACATTGCATTTTTTATTAAAATTGATGACATGGGTCCTAAGAACATATCTTCGTATGTCTTATAGTTTCAGACTTTCCTATGTTGACCGTTCTTAATATTACACACTGTAGAGAGAATAACACACGATGCTTTCTATCGGTTGAAGAAGCCAAGACTACGTATATGTTGACGTCAATACCCTAGAAGAGTTCAATAACAAAACAAAACAGGGACGGAAAATCTTGTCGGAGTCATATAGACGTGCTCCTTGGAAAGTGGCAAGACTAATTGTACTCATATTCCATGATAAGTAATTTGTGTTATGGAAATCTGACAATGAAATTTTTCTACCTATTACTAACATTCAATACGCGAACACTACTGAATGGATTTTAAAGAAACTGTATAATACAGCTTAACATCCCACGGTAGCGTTATGAACTGTGCGAGTAACACCGTCAGGCACAACTAGTATTTATATGAACTTATTGTGAAAGTTTCGCCAATAAAGAAACAGTGGAAGTGAACCTTTGACCATAAACGTAATTTTGTGCTACTAAAAAAAATTAGCTAAATATAGAAATAATGTTTTCTAATAGTCTGATAAAATTAATCAAGGTTTGAAAAGTGATCTCAAAAAAACATTTAAAAACGAATAGTAGGATAGATTAACCTCGGCTTCAATCAAACATGCGCTAAAGATATAGAGGTAAATAATATGAGCTAATAGTCTGATAATGTCGCTGAGAAACATCTCTGCAGGGTGCCAATTCTCCTATTTAAATTATAATTCCATATTAATACAATTTATTTTGAAATGTACAGTACACTGTTGCGTAGTACATTTAATGCAATTGTGATCGAACAAATTAATATTGCCATAGCAAAGTTGAGCATCATAATATTTAGGCCTTCGTCAATTCAAACTAGAAAGCGCTTTGCAGAAGAATAAACATCATATGCCCAGGTTATATGTTTGGTGGTGTTGGCTGTAGGCTCATTTTCCATACCCACGTTCTTTTTGTATATATTTGAATTTGACATAAGTTGTCACTGTTTTGTTATATTTTTCTTGGTGTTTGGTTTTTAGTTTTATCTTTCTATTTTTATTCCTTTTACTTTAATGTCTCAATATATCTTTTCGATACCAACGTCTCCTCTTTAATTTCGGCGGTCGACCTGTGACCCTAACAGGTGGTTTGAGACGAAAATATACACACACACGCATAAAATCACTTTCATAATCCTCAAAAGGGTCTGAACAGAACCTTATGATCATAGGGACTCTTCGGCCGCATTTAGCATACTAACAAAATACCAGGTTTATCTGGGATGTAAATAGAATGCATGAGCCCACGTCGTATCTACTTTCACGGGTAAAATGTGACAAAAAATTTGAAAGCGCGTGGTATCAGTTGGCTTAAAAGTAATAATTTTCAAATATGGCACCGTGTAAGAAACTATCTCTTTGGCCGGGAGCCAAGTTTACCGAATGTGCAATGAGGTGTGCTTGGTACAGTGAGCTACTTAAGCGATCTGCGTGGAAGTTCAACGTATATACATCCTATTCGATGCCACAACTTTGCCATTGGAAGTCTACCACTAAGCCGATGATGCTTTTTGACGGAAAACATTTTTTGTTCTTTATTTATTTAAGCTTACATAACGGGCTTCTAGCTAATTATTATTATTATCAAACTTTAAAAAAGCATGTTGAACTATATCCCTAAGCATGTGAGCATGGCGTGCATTAAACATAAGTGTTCTGCCATAAATGCAAGGGAACGGACGTATTGTCTGTGTATTTTATGATTCGTGTTTCACTAAGGCAGTGAAACGTATAGAAAACCTTGTTTTTCTTAATATTTTGTTAAATTAACTCATTTTTACTAGAAAGAAAATATTAACGTGGCTTTGCTTCTTTTCATTCTCGAAAAAAATAAATAAATGCAATTCACGCATTTCAATCTCAAATCAAGGTACGTGGAGTGCCTCTGCCTACTGTAGCAAATGCCGAGTTCAGCAAATGACGGGTTTACGAAGCTTGTTTAGCCCAACACTATAGGGTGTGCGCCCCGTTGCCTTTATAGGGTTCAAGTACCTGGGTTTCACCACGATTTTACTTTTCACCGTTGCATAGCAGACATAGGGTCTGAAAAAGTAACCCTAATTACCCTAGTACACGCCTAATACATCAGGTTTCGAATCCGCATCCTCTGATTGCAGATTCAAGTACCGAATCACTAGGTCACAAACGTTCAAAATAATAAGCTTTAAATAGTTTTCAACGCCTGAAGAAGCGCTCACGTCCAAAACTGATATAGAAGAGATGTGATGACGAGTCGAAAAAGATTTCTTAAACTTTGTTCAACGCATAAAACTTTGCATATGCACCTAACTGGTGCAAGTTTCGGAAAAACTGTCTTACCCCTTTTATACTTTTCTAGGTTAAAAAGTTTCTAGATATACATTATAACATATTTTTTTTGCCAGACTTTTTACGTACATACAATACGGAGTGTAAAAGGACCCCGAGCAATGGTCTTAGAAAAGTTGTTGGGCTCGGCAATAGGAACAACTTTTAGGTACTATGACGACAATGCACGGACATTTTTTTTTCATCTCCATACAAAATAGACGATTTTCTGCCTCGCGAGATAACATTTTGTATATCATCGTCATCATCAGCCCATACTTGTCCATTTCTGGACAAGCATGTCCATTTCGTATATATGATGTAAAAATTACCACCACATGTCGCCATAATGAAAGTTGTTCATATTGACGAACCCAACAACGTCTCTACTTCTCGTCTTTTTACACTCAATGTAAACATTTTTGCGATAAGTTTACAGCATATCTTCTTAATATATAAAAGGAAAAGCTGACTGACTGACTGACATATCAACGAATATCCCAAACGACGAAACATAGGCACTTGAAATTTGGTACGGACGTAGCTTAGGTACCTTAGGGGTGCACTAAGAAAGGAATTTCCGAAATTGCTACGGGAACGGGAATTAAAGGGAAAATTGTTTCGTATGAAAAATCTAAACTACAGTAGTTATTAATAGAAGGCACAAACCCTGCAAATAATCACAGCAAACATAAGAAAATAAAACTTTCACTCACTGTACTTTCTTCCTCGTTAAACTAAGTACCTGGGTATGTTATGTATGTGTACCATATAAGTTTAGTATTCTAGCTTTATTTAGTACCTTAGCAATAACGGCCTTGGTTCTTTTGTGCATTTTTAATCACCCGCCCACCACCACCCTTTCTGCCTCTCGGCGTGCGGGCCATTATCTGGAGACGTGCGAGTCTACTTGCTTTTGCGTCTTCAACGCACATGTTTTCTTGAGTCCATACAAATTTTCTTTGTCCATCCCTGTTCTGTTGCCAACTCTCTCCCTTCTGGGGCATGACGACCACAATTACGGAGACTTCGCGTCGGGTTCTCGTCGCGTCTTTAGTCGTTGCCAGGCTTCATGTGTACTTCGTGCTGTGTGCCAGCGATTAGCAAACTCACGCAAGCGTTCAAAGTTCCCTCGACTGTGTACCAGGCCCCTGAAGTATTTTGGCCCTGACTCGGTCTGCCCCAGTTTAGTAAGCATCTCATTCCTTGCCTCATTTTTTAATCTGCATTCCCGTAGTGCGTGGTCCCTGTTTTCGCTCGTTTCGCCACAAGAACACTGAGCCGTGTAACAGAGCCATCCCGTTCAGTCGTTCTCTGAAGCTATTTTGTACTGTTGAGGAACGTGATTTGTCTAAAGTCTAAATAACAAAGGTTACCAGTACATCAATCACAATTTCAAATCGTCATAGAATCTTTTGCCATAGCGTAATGAATTATTATGAATTTCGAACGTCAAAACTACGAAGATACTGGCTGCAAATAATAGTTCCGAACTTGAAATGTAGCAACTTACTTCGTCGTTCACTGAACAAGAAAAGTTACTCACTTACGGGTATTCAAATAACCCGCCAATAACTTGCAGATGTTCCACTGACATATTGTGTGGGCTGACTTAGAGACGACATAGCAAAATAATTCCAGGCCAAATGGTATCAAGCTTTACATAGACGAATTTTGGATGCTTATGCTTTCGTTTTCTTTTCCTCGTTTTTGTTATTGGTTCTAGTACTTTTATTTGTACGAAAGTGTCAAGTTGCCCTGGTTTCTGCTGATCCTTTGTTTATAATGTATCGGTTGCCCTTGTCGGGTCGTTGTCATCTCGTGGAGTTACTCCCAGCCGGTCGCTCCGGTATGCAATGTCATGTGGCACGGAGCACGCGCTTCAACACCGATAAACCTATTTTCCACCATAAACATTAACCACTAAGGTGGAAAATTGAACGGCGTCACAAAGGATCCACGCCGTGCAGAGTATGCGACCTCCTGAACGAATATGAACGCTACAACGAAGCCAAAAAGACGGTATTCTAGAAATGCAATAAGCAACAAAGGGTTATATCCTTAACGTATCTAACGTTCAACGAAATCTCAGCTTTAAAATGTGGGATGTAAGATCAGTAATCTCGTACAGGTGTCGAACGTTTAGGATCCTTCCAATCGTGTCGGAGATTGCCTGAATGGTTGCTTGTACGCGCACAATTATTGCGTCGGTACAAACATGTTATTGCAAAATTCACCGAATTCCCTTAGCAATACGATGTAAATTCCTGTGGATTGTCGGTTGTTTTGAGTGCGTCGACACGATAATTCCGTCCCGGATGGTTTTGTGCAGTTTTTATTGTGTTTGGGTCATAGGCCCTCGATGGCAGTTCAATATACGCATACTTGGATGGTGAGGTCATATTTCGCGCCGGTGTATGGACTGATTAGTAGTAAATGTGGACTAAGAGTAAAACAATTGACATTTAGGTAACAAGAGGTTTTTGTACCGATTAAAAATATTCCTTTATACGATTTTTTTATGAATTTTGATTCTTTTGTGGCAAAGGAAAATATTGCGAGGAAACCTACAGAGGTACTGAAAATCAGGTTAATAAACAATAGCTGTATCTGCCTGACTCTACCCCTGCCCTTAGTAAGATACTTTGCTGGCCAACTCTAGGAAAAGTAAACGTCGTGATCCTCTCTTTGCTACTCCACAGAATCGTGCTATCGCTGGTCTTCGTTACCCCCTAATGCGTATTTCAAATTTGTACAATAACATATTCCTAAATTTTGATGTGTTGGATCACCCTCCACCACTCTTAAATCACAGATAATGAAACACGTTTGGTCAAATATTTATCCCTGAATATGTGATTATGTGTATTATATTATATTACCTTTATTTATTTACGCATGTATATATCGATATGTATTAATATAAGTATGTATTGTCCTATATATGTATGATATAGTTTTACATATGTATAATTATGTATATTTTAATGGCTAATTGCAAACAGTTTGTGTAATTACCGGTTTATGGTGTTGATAATACATGTACTTAAATTTGTACTTATTTTATACTTTTTCTAAGTTTTATTCAATTCTATTGTTGTTTGTGAATGGAAATAAAATTTAGGCCATTTGCAAGCAAAATATATATATAACTCTATTTTTGTGCTAAGTGTAACTTGTTTTTCATCAAAGTTTGTTTAGATTTTCCCTAGACCTAAGTATAAATCGATGTAATTAGATAATCAGCCATCTTGTTTTTCTCGGAAGAAAAACGCGGGAGAGTTCTCGTGTTGAACAAATTGTTTTCTTACGTAACTAAAGAAGACGACAGTAGTAAATAATTAACGTGTCTCTTGTAAACAAAAAAAGAATTACTTATCTTTAATTAATGTTTTTTTTTATTTATTTCAGGTACATGTTAAACCAGTTTTACTGGGTATGTTTAACTATTTATTCTAAGTCTAAACGAAGTAAGTAAATTCATATAAAAAAGTGAAATTTATCGAGAATACACACTTTTAGGTATTCTGATATGACAAACGGGCTTAGTAATGACAAACATTCAAACACTATCATGTGGCCGGAATCTGTACTATGTATGGATGCTAGAGACTGATATACGAACATAATATTACGTTAATAAAATACATTGCATTGATAAGTGGCATACTGAGCTGAAGTTATTATAAGTCTATTGGGCTGACATAATTGTAGTGCTTTGTTGGAAAACTTAGCTACTCTTATTGTACCCAACTTGATACATTAGTGGGTACCTACTCCTAAATATTTTGTTCACAAAATGTCCATTACTATGGACGAAAGAATAACTGACAAAGTAATAAGACGTTAAAACATTTTCAACAAAGGGACGCAAATAAATTGTTTTATATTAAAAAACTTGATCTTCTCAACATTATGCTGGTACTTTGTCAATTCTTGTTGGACTTTAAGAAGGTAATATTGAAAATCAAGTCGAATACCTACCTACTGAACTTGAGTAAAGTCTCGTTTAATAAATTGAAAGTTTAGTCAACGTAAAACTTGTTGCTTTCCAGTTTTATACTTTACATTGTTCTAGAATTGAGTACCTACAGTCACAGTGTACTACCATTTTCAGAAATAGTAAAAAATACTGTTATCATCTGGAATTAGAGAATATTCGTAGTTTAACCACGTCAGTGGTCATTGTTTATAACTTGTTTTATTCAACAGTTTTCACCGAATATGATATTTTCCTATAAAAACACATCTCAATTTAATCAGCTCAGATGATGACTTTATAAAATATTTTCTCAGTTCTATACGAGTTATTTTATAATAAGAGAGTTATTTTGCAGTGTGCTAGTGATTATTTTTATTTATGTATAAGTCACACCTGTTTCTCGGAGGGGTGTAAAGAAAACTCGGTAGGTACGCCATTTTTCACGTTCCTGTCACACGTCTTTCGTGTCATTCACATCCATACATCTTTTCATTCATGGCCGACGTTTTCGCGTGTTTTTCATACTAGTATTAAATAAAGTATTTGTGCCCTAGTAAATATTATGAATCAATCTGGTGGTCTGCTAGGACCCACGGTTTTGAGTCTTGAGTCTTAAAAATAGTAATTTTTATAACGACGGGCCCGTTGGTGTAGTGGTCAGCATGTCTGCCTCTGCTCCGTAGGGCCGTGGGTTCGATTCCCACCGCTGACAGGTGCTTAGGTGGTGATCTTTTAAGCACTTGTTGGATGTGTCTGGGTGTTTTATTTAAATATGTATGTATTAAAGAAAAAAAAGTATTTAAGTAAGTAAGTATTATTTTCGTTGTCTGATTTCTCCATAACACAAGTGCTTTAGCTACTTAACATGGGATGAAGGCAATGTGTGTGTTGTTGTAAAATATGTATGTATGTATTTATAAGTAGCAACACTTGACTCCGTGGTAACCTAAAATGCTGATCAAAGAGAAAACATTAAGTCAAATATTGCATCATTTCAGTTCATTACTTTTCGCTTTTAGATATCTTTCACGGTCATGCCTCTAATTATCTTTAGTCAATAGGGTATCAAACTGCACTAGTCACACAACTTTTGAAGTACTAAAGGTTAAAAAACTCTTAAACTATTGAAAACATCAAGGCAGCTGTGCCCTGGTGGTCTATAGACTTACAATCGGGTAATGTATGCTCGTATATATATAATAATTAGGTATACTACTTATAAATTACCTTCTTATGCGTTGTTA
>SJJU01023931.1:0-10261 GCA_012932125.1 Conopomorpha cramerella | reverse complement strand
ATTTGTTTGCCAATAAAGAAAAACAAAATAATGCACCGTTTAGCAGTATTTTAATTAAAAAAAAAAACTCAAAAATAGCTCCTAGCTCTTCAAAAAAGAGCTCTAAAGCCTTATTTGAAACGTCATTTGGTAGCTTACAACTGCCTTCAAATGTTTGTAAATTTTCATTAGAATCCTGTAGGTATTTATTAAGTTACAACGATATTTAATTCAGTTCTCGTAACGATGCCCTCCGGAGATTTTAAGCCTCCGATTTACTGAGTTCCTTGTGGATTTAAAAGTTGAATAAGATATCATTAATTAGTATTTTAGTTCAATTTTTTACCTGTAAAATTTCAGCGTAATACGATTTGTAATTACTGAGATAATTAAAAGAAAGACATTAGGTAGTGCATGATCATGGCAACCCGACCAAGTATAGATGGTTAAGAAAAAGCGGCCGCGTAGTACTTTATGCCTACCTTTTAAAACGTATAGTATAATAACGCTACATGCTCAATACAGTCGCGTACAGAATTAAACTATTCAGCCTAGAGCATAGTATATATCTTGAAATGAATTAAATTATATATTTTTAATTTGTGTCTACTTATTTATGTTACCTACTTAAAATACTGTACCATTCATTACCTATCTTAGTTAACCTGTTGTGACGTAAGCGCTAAACTTATATATATATTATGTTGAGCCAATGAACATTTATTATGCTGCTATAAGAAAATATAATATAACTAAATTAAAGTGTTTAGGTACTTCGCATTTTTCTTTGTAAGTTTATAAGACATGATTTGTAAATAAAAATACTCAAATTAAGATGATATTGTTTTCGTTTTACACTTCTGTACGTAACTGTACTTTACGTTTAAAACTATCCTATTAATTTCAAAAGTTAGTATAAAGTACTACGTGGCCGCTTTTTTGTAACCATCTATACTTGGTCGGGTTGCCATGATCATGCACTACCTAATGTCTTTCTTTTAATTATCTCAGTAATTACAAATCGTATTACGCTGAAAATTTACAGGTAGAAAATTGAACTAAAATACTAATTAATGATAACTTATTCAACTTTTAAATCCACAAGAAACTCAGTAAATCGGAGGCTTAAAATCTCCGGAGCGCATCGTTACGAGAACTGAATTAAATATCGTTGTAACTTAATAAAAACCTACAGGATTCTAATGAAAATTTACAAACATTTGAAGGCAGTTGTAAGCTACAAAATGACGTTTCAAATAAGGCTTTAGAGCTCTTTTTTGAAGAGCTAGGAGCTATTTTTGAGTTTTTTTTTAATTAAAATACTTCCAAACGGGGCATTATTTTGTTTTTCTTTATTGGCAAACAAATTATAACAAATTCATAGAAGCTGTGTACAAAAAATTATACATATTCGCTTAGCCGTTTCGGAGATACAGCGAACACGTAAACGTTACCCCAGCAGGAGTTTGAATATCTCCGAAACCATAAACGATACAAATTCAAATTTTGTGGCAACATTTACCTCGTTCAGAATACTAATTATGTACCTAAAGTTTATTTCAATAAACCCTTAAATTAACAAAACATCTGGCTGGGGTAACGTTACGCCAGCCAGATCTGTTTTTGTCAAATAACTAAAAAACCATAAATAAAACAAATTTAAAAATCAGCACAACAATTGAAGAAGTTGGACTTCTAATTATCTACTTAAAAAAAATGTGATTTTCGACAAAATCTGGCTGGGGTAACGCACACAGAACGGGCTCACCTACCCAAACATCATTTAGTCTTTGTTCGGACTATTTAGTAGATGGTTTCTGTGAAGTTTGCACAAAATCGGTAGAGCGGATATTTTTTTACAATATTTTTTTTACATAGGGAAAGACGTACCTGGCTGCTAGTAATTAATATCGTTGGTGTAAGCCAAAAAGGCCTAAGCGACATTTTTGTCCAAAATGAGTTGAGTATGCAGTTTGGATCGCCTTTTTTTTCTGCGTCTATTTGTCTAGGTTTCATACCTGTATGACGTAGTTTGATGTCGCTTACGCGGTAGAGATTATGTGTTTTTCTCCCGAAACATTGCTTTATTTAAACTTTAAGCCACTCTCTTATAAAATTACTTACTTAAATGTCGCTTAGACCTTTTTGGCGGGAAGCCATCGATGTGTAAATGAAGGGCATGACTCAGGCTCATAACTTTCCCCGTCTTAAGGCTCTGTGCTCGCCACGAGGCGACCGAGGGAACTCTCCTTCAACCGGGCATCAGCGCCCTCTGTGAGTTAACCCTTAATCAAACAAAGGCCACCATATTTTGCCACTTGACCAACACATACTTTGAACCTTATGAAATGTCTTCACTGGAATTATCTAATGATTTCAGCGAACTTATCAGATAATAATCACAAAAGGTATGTAAAACTACAGGACACATACCTATTTAAAGTTTAAATATTAATTTCGTATTGTACTAAAAAACTAGATTTTATGATAAACATCAGCCGGGTTTATGTGTCGGTAATTAGAATAAGAAACGTCGATAGAGTCCAAAATCCATCAGAAAAAGATCTAACACTTTGTCTGATTAAGGGTTAAACCACAACACCACTGCGATCACCAACTCGCCTGACAAGCAAAGTCAAAGTCAAATCATTTATTTCATCGTTATAAGTGCTATAATAACATACAGATATACATTACCATAACACAAAGCTTGATGAACGTCATTTATGACTTTAAAAACAAAAGTAATCGTCCCCGGTTCGAATTGATTTCTTTTACTGGCCAGAAGAACCGGGAAGAAAGTGGCATTTTTCAAATCGCCAAGGCTTACTGCTAAGTATACTTAACATATCATCATCATCATCAGCCACAAAACGTCCACTGCTGGACGAGGGCCTACCCCAATGAGATCCGTCATTTGGGGTGAAATGCCAGTAATCGCCACGCTTGGCAGGCGGGTTTGCGATCGCAGTGGTGTTGTGGTTTAACTCACAGAGAGCGCTGCTGCCCGTTCTCTGGAGAGCTCCCTCGTTCGCCTCTTACGACCCCCATGACGGGAAAAGTTGGGCTGGGGTGGTGACACATGTATTCTATTCGCCGTCACCACACGGCTATATAATATGACTTAATACTAATTTAACAAAGCGTGCCGATTATTGCCACTTCCCCTCAAATGACGGAAAACATTGCAGGAGGCGCTCGTCCAGCAGTGAACGTTTCATGGCTGATGATGATGATGATGAAAGGGTAGAGGAGCCCATAAGAATTACCTGGTCATCGTCGACGTCAGTGTTGGTCGCCGCTGGTGGATCCCGATACTTCTGTAGCAGTTCTAAGGCTAAATATTTGCCCATGTCTTGTTGGAAGAACGCGTGCTGCGGAAATAATAATCTAATAATAATCTCCATGTATTAAATGTTTAAAACGGGTATTATAGCGCGAAGATTAACCAAAGATAAGCATTCAGCTTAGCTTCGTTGTTTGCCCGACGTTTCAGGCAGCTCGCGACCACGACACATGTAACTGTGTCGAAACGATATGTGTTTATCTGAGCACCCTGGTATAGCTAACTCAATGTCGGGCAAAGTGTGGATTGGGTCCTTTCTGTGTAACTACATCCACTTGATTCTGCATGATACAGTGAAAAGGGGCTATTTGGCAAAACACGGCTATACGGGTAAACCGCACAATGTGCATATTTGGTAATTTTGTCAACATTGCGATCTACTTACTAAATTTATTACGCAGCATTGTACTTTGTTAATCATATGACTTTTTAGAGTATAAATATCCTAAGATTTTGATATTTGTGTGGCAGTTTAAGGTTGACGCTAATACCTCACATCTGCGTTTAAATCTCTGCTCCACCACCTCAACATACAACGGCACTTTGGATTATACAGTGGTCCTTCGAGCCAGATTATTTATTATTATTATTATTTGGAATTCTTGTTTTTGGAATAGTTGAGTTCAATCTTACATGTCGGTACTATACAAAGTATATCGCATACCTGCACCAATTTATTAGCCGGCGGTCGTTTCTTGGGGTTCTTCGTGAGTGCGTGCTTCAGAAATGAATGAAACGTGGGCGACCATCGTTCTTTGTCCTTCAAATTTGGCGGTTTAAAGCCAGACTTCGACATGAGGAACAACACTCTCATCGGATGAAGTTCAAACATTGGCGGCTGTAGCTCCGCTAATTCTGTAACGAAGTAAATAATTCTGTAACGTATCCGCGGTCATGAGTCGGGCAAAAAAACGAAACGGAAGCACGCGCCACCTGCCGGCGACAGCAATGTTTTTAACCGACTTCAAAAAAGGAAGAGGTTCTCAATCCGTCTGTATTTTTTTATGTCTGTTATCTCAGAACTTTCGCCTTTTTTTATCGTGGGGAAATCCGTTATGGATACCCCACCGCTAACGGGGACAGCGGCGGGGGTATGTGGGACTCGCACCCACTAAAACCCCACGGTGACCACTCCCGCGTTATTGCCGGGGCCCCCGGAACAGCCTTAGCCACTACGTCCAAGGGTGGCCCCAGCCGCGCTAGGCCCTCGCGGACCGTCACCGGAATGGGGGCGATCTACGCACCCCCAGCGCACGATGTCGTACGGCGGTAACAGGGTCACCACGCTACCGCCGTCGCCACTCAGGGGCCGTGAATGGCGCGCGAGTCGCCTTTTACGACAGGCAAGGGAAAACCTCAGTCCTATTCTTATGCCCGGGACTGCTGGGCACAGAACTTTCGCCTGGGTGAACGGATTTGGATGGTTTTTTTTATTTATTTGAAAGCTGGTGCTTCCCGTTTGGTCTCATATAAATTTGGTTCGGCATCGCATCCATGAAAATCCATCGGTATGGCATCCATGAAAAAACCACATATACCGCTTGAAGTTGGTTCTTTTTTCCCGCGACATCTACTCATCCTGCCCCGCATATAACCCATGTAAATCTAAATCATCCATATATTTTGTTAAAGCCATCCAAATTGCCAAGCCATTTTTAAATCTATTCACTCACTATTCACATCGAAATATTCAGACCAATAGTTTTATTTTAAGAAAATTCCCCATTTTGCCCGTTTTTATTTCAAAAATGGGTTCGTCTAAGGCCTGAAAAAAATATTGCAGCCGGCGAAAGTCACATTGTATACGTCATGGCCGTTTCCCAAAGGGGTAGGCAGAGATAATGGACCTCCAATTGTCACCTGTCCTGGCAAATAATTGTTAAAAACTACGCTTTAGAACGCTGGGCACTTTCGGATCAGATGTGGATCGGGGTGGAGTACTAGGTTAAGAATTGAATGTTTTATTGTTATTTTTTTTTCTCTTATTTTTGTGTGTAATTTAATTTTATTTTATTTTTTCTTTTTGTGTTCATGTCATGTTTAATTTATTGTACATATTCTTAAGTATTTATTTTTCTTTCGCTTTAGAATAAAATGCTCTTACCAATAGCTGTGATGCCACACGCCCATATATCACATAGATGATTGTAACCACCCTTCCTCTCTACTGCAGCCACCTGAAATTATATTATACTAGTTAAGATTCCCTCTATATAAGGAGCTGAGACGTGGACACTGACGGCACGGCTGGCCCACAAGCTCAAAGTCGCACAGCGTGCTATGGAAAGGGCTATGCTCGGCGTTTCTCTGAAGGATCGAATCAGAAATGAAGTTATCCGACAGAGAACCAAAGTCGTCGACATAGCTCATCGTTTTAGCAAGCCGAAGTGGCAGTGGGTCGGCCATATTAGCCGTAGAACCTATCCGGTAGATGGCCGGAGGTCGGTCCATAACCGGATATCCTGTCGGCCGGATAGATACACTACAATAAGTACTTGTTGGACGTGTTTGGGTGTTTTATTTATATAAGTACTAGCTTTCCGCCCGCGGCTTCGCCCACTTGGATTTCGGTTGTATTGCGGTATAAAGGACAACTATAAGAAAACTTATCATTCCTAAGGAAAAATCTAAGTTTCCCTCGGGAATATCACTTTTTTTCGGGATAAAACTACCCTATTATTTAATACGGACTTCTAACTTTACGTATGCAAAATTGTATGTAGTTACGGCGTGAAAGCGAAACAAACAAACTCACTTTCAGATTTATAATAATATTATTATTACAGTATGTATTTAAATGAAAAAAAAATATTTACGTACGTATATTTCATTGCCTGAATTCCATAGCACAAGTGCTTTAACTACTTAACATGTGACGAAGGCAATGTGGCCGGATATCCGTTGCAACTCTACTTAAAAGCTCATCACCTAAGCACCTGTCAGCGGTGGGAATCGAACCTACGGAGCAGAGTCAGACATGCTGACCACTACACCAACAACGAGCCCGTCAACAAAGAGTACTGGTTGCCTATTGGCCATGTGCAAAGCGAGTAGTGGCAGACAGATAACGACCGCAGCGCACAACTCGGCAGAAATTGGAAACAAATGCGGATGATCAGCTGTCAAGTGTTGATTGCAGTACAAAATCAAAGCAAAGAAATGGGCCATGACTGTTGTTGCGTTGTTAACTTTTATCGTGTTGCGTTCTTACATGCTCGGCTAATACTAATTTATTGCATTTTATCTCAGTTTGTGGTTGGAAACTAATATTATGTGTAATAGTTTCAAACCCGGTTTTTATTATATTAATTTTACAAACTATTGAATAAATTTCACTTAAATATTATCAACAATACTATTTTAATATTTGGTTTCATTTATATTTGCAAAGAAAACTATTATTATTATTTGACATCTTCCGCAAATGTTGTAAACGCTACGCGTCGCCACCGTCGCGCACATAGCCAATACTTTTAACAATAAAATTATGAGTCCTTAATCCCTCACCTCAGGCGCCATCCAATATGGCGTACCAATGAAGCTCTTCCGTTTGTTGATGGTTGCAGTGATCTGAGCGGACACGCCGAAGTCTGCCAGTTTCACGTCGCCACTTTCCGTCAATAGTATGTTGGCACCTTTGATGTCCCTGTTACGGAAACAATACATAGTATAAGACAAAGTCGCCTCCCGCTATCTGTCCCTATGTATACTTACATTTATAAAACTAATAATTCATCATTTTCCTGTCCTAATCCCACACTAGGTGGGGTAGGAGTAACACGTTTCTTTTCGCCATTCATATCTGTCATTCGTCATCTCTGCAGTTACACCTTTCACGCACATATCATTTTTCACACATACCTTCATTGGTCTCCCTCTTCCCTTCATTTCATCTAACTGCAACATGGATTTGCAAAAATATGCAACGAATTATGATGGGATTTACTTTAATACACACATCAAAAGTGTCTAGGGATCAAGTACATTTTAGAAGATTGCAATCAAGAATATATTTTAATAAAACTGAATACATTCATAATTTATTAAAAAAATGGTGATAAGTCATTGATACAGGCATGGGGAATTAGGTAGGAGACCAATCCAGAAGATTAGATTAGATTAAAACTATGCAACGGATTTTGATGCGGTTTTCTTTAATATATAGTGATTTTAGGGTTCAAATTTCAATTATAAAGAGGAAAGGTTTGATTTATTGTCTGTTTGAATTGAACAGGCTCGAAACTACTGGACAGATTTGAAAAAATCTTTCACTTTTTTGGACTTCCGAAATTAAAACATGTGGATTATTTTAATAACCATAAGACATGACGACATCAAGTCAGCTCTAATGACGTCCACTGGTAAACATAGGCCTATCCCCAAAGGCGCCTACAACGATCGGTAATGCGGGTCGTGTTAACCAGACCTTGTTGGAGGTCTACCCTATATTCCCATTCGTGGACTATGTAGTACTATGTGAGATCCAAGATAGAAGGCTAGACCCAGGGATCTAGCCCAGTGGTCATTGATTGAGCTCTGCTCTATTCTCGATGCCGCTGCAGATCCTGGCTTTGGCAGGAATCACAGTAAAGTGGATGGGAATAACCCCGGATTCCTGTTTTCGGCGCACAGAGGAATCGAATCATAGGTCGTTCCATTGCTCGCCAGCATTATGATCTTATTAAGCCGTGTGGTGACGGCGAATAGAATACATGTGCCACCACCCCAGCCCAACTTTTCCCGTCATGGGGGTCGTAAGAGGCGACCGAGGGAGCTCTCCAGAGGACGGGCAGCAGCGCTCTCTGTGAGTTAAACCCCAACCCCACTGCGATCGCCAACCCGCCTGCCAAGCGTGGCGATTACTGGCATTTCACCCCAAATGACGGATCTCATTGGGGGAGGCCCTCGTCCAGCAGTGAACGTTATGTGACTGATGATGAAGGAAAAGTTACAAATATACAGAGCTTCAGACTCACCTATGCATCTTCCCCATACAGTGCAGGTAAGACAGACCGGTGAGAGTCTCTCTACACATGTACGCAATCTGGATCTCTGTTAACGGCCCCGTCACGTGGTATATGTCCTGTAATATTAATCAGTCTTGTTAGTTCAGGTGGCGTGAAAAGTACTCGAAACCGAAGGTCATGTACGAAAAGATGCATGAATGTAGATGAAGCGAAAGGGGTATGTCAGGACCGTGACAAATGGAGGTCTGTAGTCTCTGCCTACCCCTCTGGGAGACGGGCGTGAAGTGTATGTATGTATGTAGTAGTTACTATTATTATCCTGCGTGTAAAAGGAATGGACCCCCAGGAATGGTCTTATAACTATTGTTGGAATCGTCAATATGAACAAGTTTTACTATGGTGATAATGCTGGGAAAGGAAGACATTTTTTTGAAGACATTGCCTAGGGGGACGGAAAATTTTGTTAGATAACAGGGACTTCTTTAACGACTAAAATTGTTTTGTCATAGCGAAAAATGACTTAAAAATTGCCTCATTACTCTGTCTTTAAAGCTCCATTGTCTTTAAAATACCTGTAAAAAGGTCACGTTTTGCATTTTTTTTTGTGTGCAATAAACAGTTGAATCATTCATACAAAAATGCCGTGAATTGCACCAAAATTGAGAAAATGATGGTTTACTTACTGGAACTCGCTGTGCTTTAACACAAGAAATCACTCTAAACATCGCTAAAGATAAGCGAATGGTATGTTTTTCAAAACTACCCTCGTAAAGTAACAAAAACAAATGTACTGATGAGTTGCCATACAAAAAAAACCTCGATATCAAGTTTTATTTTAATCATGCAAGTTAGGTTTGGGCTAGATTCCGTGCCGCTGAGTGTATTTGAGGACGTCAGCGCTAAAATGGCCTAACCCTAGACCGATCAGTGTGAAGATACAGGGAGTTTGTAGAATAACGAGTTTGACTTATGTGATATTTTATGGAAGCTTATATTTGGATTTTTTTTTTGTAATTAAAATTATAGATTCCTTAACATGAATGATTTTATTCTAAAACGTTTTCGTAAATTTACTAATTACACACATCAAAAGTGTCTAGGGATCAAGAACATTTATAGCTCTAAAAGAAATCTAATTTATTTAAATCAAATCTAATCTTCTGGTTTGGTCTCCTACCTAATTCCCCATGCCTGTATCAATGACTTATCACAACATTTTGAATAATTTATGAATGAATTCAGTTTTTTGTAAAATATAATCTTGATTGCAATCTTCTAAAATGTACTTGATCCCTAGACACTTTTGATGTGTGTACTTAAGTCGGAACATTAGAAATTGTGGCTTAGGGCGCTTTTGCGCTGACGGCATCAGTTGCAATTTGTCTTCAGCCATCTCACCTGCAAGCTACCACCACCACAATACTCCATGGATATCCAGAGCTTGTCCCTCCTGAGATAGGAGCCGTAGTAGGCGACAATGTTCGGATGCCGGCAGTCCTTCATCATGAGAATCTCCTGCTGGATGATGGCAAAGTCGTCACCAGGCTCCAGCTTGATCACCTTGATGGCGGCCAACTCGCTGCTGGCGCTGAGCCGTTTGGCCTGGACATTGGACAGAAAAATGGATCTTAAGAAATATTTTAAAAAAATATCATCCAATTTTTTATTTTTTTTGATTGGATAACTTTAGTCTCTATGTCCCATTTTTATTGTAAATGCAGTCTTTTAAATACATACTTATATGAATAACTAGAGCGTCTGTGGACCAGTTGGTCGGATACTTGACTTGTAACCGGGAGGTCACGGGGTCGAGTCCGGCTACTGGACGTGTACCAAGGGGACTCTTTTTCAGAGCCTATGTACGCAACGCAACGCTGGTACGGTGAAGGACAACATCGTGATGAAACCCGCACACCACAAGGTGTGTGAACCCTATAACGGCATGCTGGGCTCACCCCCTGTCACGTGG